>CM053792.1:72338355-72430958 GCA_028749045.1 Cupressus sempervirens | reverse complement strand
CTGTCCCTTTCTCCCTATCCCACCTTCTCGCATCCCCTACTCTCTCTCTCTCTCTCTCTCCATTTCTCCTTGCCTCTCTCCCTATCCCACCCTCTCCCCTCTCCTACTCTCTCCTCATTCTCTACTCTCTCTCACTCTCTACCCTCTCTCCCTCCCTCCTTCCTTCTTTATTCATATTTAGGCTTACAAAGTGTGTGCATACTATAGCACATATGCTTTATGTAAGCCTAAATTTAAAAATGCTTTACATAGCATGGACGCCCTATGGTGCACACACACTATTTAAAGCTTTGGATTCTACCAAGCCTAAGGCTTGGATTTTCCTTGGGGATCCAACCCAAAGGTTTGGAGTCTCTAAACTGGTATGAGACGTGTTTCGTAGCAAATATACAAAAAAGGATTTATTTTTCTTGTGTGCTCTCCTTCAAGTTTCCTCATGGTTGACCATCGATAAAATCAGGTTACATGACATTGTAGATCTATGTTTTAGCTATTTAACCATATCATTTATTTCAAATTTGAACTATTTTAAGTCTTTCAACTACAACTTCTTTTGAATGTTTGTCCATTTTCTATCAAAAACCAACAGCTACCAATTGAGGTTTAGATTTTAGCTCATTTATCAAATTTTACAACGACTTAGTTTTTAGAAACTAGACTCCATTCTACACACTTTAAAATAAAGAAGTTTTGATTTTAGATTAGTTTTCGATCATTTCTATGGGGAGCACACATATATTTCACATTTTTGGGATGTGTCCAATTGAAAAATTCATTTAAAAAAATACATATTATAAAATTACCCCAAAAATCTAGGATAAACTACATGGTGTTAGGTAACTTTTAACCAGAGTGATTAAAGAATTTTTTAAAAAAAGTTAAAATTTTAGGGGGGTCACACTTTGCACTATGTTATGTTTTTTTTGAAAAAATAGTACCACTTTTTGTGGCCTCCTTTTTTGAGGACCTTAAACTAAACCATTTTGAAAATAAATTAGTAGTTCAAAAACTAGATTCAAAGGACTATTACTTTTGTTTTTATCATATCTTAAAATTTTGAGTGTAACTATCTTTAAATTCTTGTTAAATTTCAGAAATTATTGATTTAAAAAAAAAAGTGGCCACTTATACCCTCTTTTGGCACGACAATTTGGTGCACTTACCCTTAAATGCAAAAATAATAGAAGAAAACACTAAGAACACAGATAAAAAAATAGATTTAACATGGTTCATCCAAAACCTGGGCTACGTCCACTACACAACTTTCAAGCTTTCTATTATCTAGCAAAAATGTTCACAAACATTATTATGCATTATGCATCTCAAACGCTTATAATAGTATTTTAGGGAAACCTTTAAAATTGACAATGATTAGTCACCACATTATCAACATGTGTGTGTGTGTGTGTGTGTGTGTGTGTGAGAGAGAGAGAGAGAGAGAGAGAGAGAGAGAGAGAGAGAGAGAGAGCATGTTCTTGCATATGTGTGTACATGTATTGTCCTAAAAAGTAAGTGTAGACACCTAAATTTGATTACACTGCTTTAGTAATCCTATTTAGTTATCTCTAAAGGCATCATTAATTAAATTTTTATTTAATTAATCCTTTGCCATCCCTAGTTGATTAATTTAATTAATCATCTATAGTCCTAATTGATAAATCAAAATAACCTATTATTTATCAATTAAATCCTATTCTTCTATCTAATTCCAAAAATCCCCATTTATTAAATAAATCTATTTGATAAATAAAATCCTCAAATCCAAAAACCCCTAACCTATCCATAATCCTCCATTTAGCCTAATCCACCCCATCCACCCATACTAACCTAGCTTAGCCACTAACTCACCCACCCTCATTAATGTCATCCACTTGCACATCTCTAACATCTCTAATCTAATCCTAAAACCAAGCCTAATCCACCCCCTAATGTTGTCACATTCCTTAAACAAGTTTAAGACTTTCCTAATCCAAACCAAAGTCTCCCCTCAAAAATCCCAACCACCAAGTCATGAGTGCTCTTACAAACCATAAAAGGCTCTTACAAGCCCACTCATGACTCTTACATCCATCTTCCACACTCTTCCCTCTTCCACACTCATTCCTCTTACATCTCTCTTACATACTCAACCCCACTCATCATGCCTTTAACCAACCCTTTACCATACCCTCTCACACTCATCCTCCTTGTGACAAGTGTCACCTTCCCATTGGTGCTAAACAAGCACAATCCATGTGCTCTCCTTTGAGTGCATCCTAGCCCTCCTTAAGCCTTCATCCATCCTTGCATCTAAGCCCTCCATCCCTCTACCCCTTAGCCTATAAATTGAATCCCATCCCAAGCCATTTCATAACAATCTTTGAGCTAAAGTTACCATGCCCTTTTGAGAGCCAAAAGCCATACCCATACCCTTATAATGCCAAATTGAGAGCTCACAAAGCTACCAATTTGCTATTATCTATCTCCACCATTGAAGCAACTTTGAGCATTTGAGCATACATCCCCAATCTACACATAGACACATCTCAAAAACAAGAGAACAAATCTCATTGAGAGAGCCTATCCATGGCTCACATTCTCATTTGAGTTTGTCTTCTCTTTGTCTCTCTTATATGTTATGTTAGTTTAATGTGTAAATGCTTTCATTAGATTAGTATTTCTAGCACATTAGATTAGTGTATACAGTAAGCACTTAATTTGTGCTCATTTTGGGACCACTTTTAGCCTACTTTAGAGTTTTTCTTATGGTCAAACATCACACTACACTCAAATGCATATTTAATTTAAAAGAATGTCATCTTCCTTTAGTCATGCTTAAACTTGAGGTTGGCTCTAACTTCTATCTATGATGTCTCATTTTTCCATTCATTCACATAATTCATCCTCTATCTTGGATCTATGCACACATTTTTAGATTTTGGGATTTTCCCTTATTTCTTAGCAAACTATGGTTTTCACAACCCCTTTCTAACACACTCTCATAAGTCTTGAACAAAATTTAAAGAAACTTGCCTAGACTAGGTTGACTAGGTCAACCTTTTCCTAAACAAGGTCATCTAGGTGAGCCTTTTCCTAAAGATTTGTGCTTTAATTAGCTCTGGGTCCTATGCAGAGGTTTTTCTCCTAGATATTTTATTAAGGGTAGTCTTGAAAAATCTGAGCCCCAATTTATGTGTATAAAAAGGAGACCTCTTCCTATCATTTTCACATCATTCATGATTGTGTAAGCTATTTACATCCTCAAGCAAGTATTGTGTACTCAAGAGATTTAAGTGTAAGCAATCATCCATTATTGAGGGTATTCCATTACAAAAGTTTTAAGTAAGAAAATGTTGATGGAATCTCTTGCACTATCCTATTGACAAATGTTAATTAGATATGGAAAATATTGGGATATGGAATGGGAAGGAGATCAATGTATAGTATTTGAAATTTAATTTCATACTTGTGCATGTGAAATTTAGTAATGATAATTATGAAGTAATTAAAATATTGGGTTAACAATGGGGAACCTAAAGAGAATTGATATAAACCTACTAATAAAAAAATACTGAAAACTGAATGAAAAAAATCATCATTTATTTTAGACTTTGTCCTCTTAGTTTCTTTGGTGGGGTGTGACATATGACCTATCAAATCCCTAGAAGCTTTAGGGTCTAACTATGCTTAATAAGCTTAAGCTTTGTTCACTTTTAGCTAGGGTAATTTGGACAATATAGTAGTCATAATTTTACTACATTGACACAAGATGCTTCCCATTACCTATGGAAGAGCTAGGGGAGGAGCCCAAAATTCTCTACCAAGATCTCACCAAGAAAGCTCTCAAGGAGGTACAAGGAATAATATAGTAGGAAGAAGAGGAATGAAAGTCAAGGTAATGAATTCAAAGGAGCACAACTTAGAAAATTAATGCAACAAATCTTACAAACACTAGATGTTATTGAAAATAGGGTCAATCAACATAAAACCAACCATTTCAATCATAATGATAGGGAAAGGGAAAGGATCTCTAGAAGAAGAGTGGTAGTAGGGAACAATGAATCATTAAGGACTGCTCATATGAACGAATTTCTTAAGGTCCATACACCTTAATTCTATGGGAATGAAGGAGTGTTGGGATAACTATCAACATTCCCCTTTGGGATTTGTGACATGACTAACCGCCTCATGTGTTCTATAAGTGTAATGGTTGTATTAGGCATTGATAGGTTAAATTTTGGTACAACAATAAACTTATCTTGTAATAAGTGGTATTAGAGCTTGGTTATAGGTTCAAATCTCTTTGAGTAATGTTGAGGGGGGGATTGTAAGACTAACTACAAATATTCCTCTTCTAGATTCGTGACATGGCTTAACTACCTCATGTATTCTATAAATCTAGTGGTAGTGTTACACATTGACAAATCAATATTTTGGTATAATGACAACCCTAGCTTGTAGTAGGGGGGTCTATAACCAAGACATGGTTGTTTAATCTCAAAAGTATTTTGTTATGCACCCCTTTAGTTTCAATGTAAAGGCTAGATATTTATTAAGCACCTGATAAAATTTGCATCAACTCGATGACATCAAGAGGAAGAGAGGTTGTAAGTTAGCAATGAAAATATCACTTAGGAACTCTTTTTGGATAGTTTCACAGATTGATTCATATCAAATCAATGGAGGTGAGGCAGAGTGAAAGAATTTCATCACCTTAAGAAACCAAATATGATAGTGGAGGAATATGAGTAGACATTATAAAAAGTCAAATTATTCTCAGGATATAGAGACAATGAACCTATGCTAGTGCAACACTTCACTAGACAATCTCATCGAGACTAGCAGTTTTCAAGCCTAAAACTCTTCATGATATTGTGTCTAAAGCCTTTCTAGTGGAAAAATGTAATGATGGACTTGGGTTCTCATTAAGAAGGCCAAGTAAATAACACAAGAATCAACACTAAGGGAAACCAAGATCAAGGAGCTTTAGGTTTGAAAAAACAATCAATTATCTTTCAAAGAAGGACAAGACTCTTAAAAGAGAAAGTTCTAGAATAATATCCAAGTTGATGGAATATCCCAATACTCTCACAACTACACCATCAAAAGATACAACTCTAAAAAATTTCATAACAACTCTAAAAAATGTCATAACTTGCAAATTTTAAATAGAGAAATCTATCAACAATCTAGTGCCCTTTCTATGAAGAACTTTGTGTAAAATATATGACATTTTTATTGTGATTAGCAAGAACATATTGTAGTTAGTGCACAAATTTTGCCTCTAATAAAAAACAAGCAACATCAAAACCTATCATAGGTGAAGTGGGTCGATCTATAGAATATTTTTCATAGCAAATCATTGACATTTCAATCACCAAGGCACAATTATCAACACTATAGGTTAGTTGAAGAGTCAATCTATTTCCATCCTATTTGACTTTGGTTCTACTAATTCTTTGATATGTCCAACATTGGTAGAGCGATGTGGGCTTGTGTTAATAGGTAAAGGGGTTAAGTGGTATGTAGAACTAGCTTTTAGGGCTTAAATACCAAAAACCTTTGTGTCCAAAAGTGTTAAGTAGGATTAGGACCTTTTTCCACCATAGTGGATCTTTGAGTAATACCCCTTGGATCATAGGGGGCATCTCTAGGAATGGACTAGTTGGATGCCCACAAATTATATATATAATTTAGAAAGAATATGTTTCATGTATTGATGATTCAAGTGAGAAAAGATAAATAGTTAGGACTCAACAACCCATCTCTCTTTGTATGATACCGATTATGTAGCTTAAGTGATGTATGTACAAGGGATCTTAACTTTTCACAATTTTAGTTAATGACCTGGATGAGGGGGAAAATAAAGAAGTATCACTTAATCACACAGTACTTCAAAAATTTATAAATGTGTTTCCAAAATAAAATATTGGGATGCCTCTAAAGAGGGACAACAATTTTTCATATAAACTTAGTACAAAGAGTAGAACTCATTTCCAAAGCTCCCTACTATATGACCACTCATAAGCTGAGTAAATTAAGACTACAACTAGAAGATTTATTGGGTGCAATGTATCTCCATGGGGTGCTATATTTATCTTTGTTAAGAATGATTTGTCCCTCAACCCATGCATTGATTATCAATAATTCAATAAAGTCATTATCAAGTATCGATATCCTCTACCCCATATTGATGTCTTGTTCAATCAGATGAAGGAGGAAAGAGTATTCTCTAAGATTGACCTTAAATCAAGATATCACCAATTAAGGATTCACAAGGTTAACATCCATTGGAAAAAAAATTGTACTCAAAATGGTCATGCAATTCCATTGTAGTTTCCTTTAGTATAACAAATGCTCTATCAATATTTATTAGCCTAATGAATGGGGTATTTAGAACTTTCTTGGAAATATTTTGATAGCATTCTTAGATGTCATTATAGTATATTCTAAAATAATTGAAGAACATGAGCAACATTTGTGACAGGTGTTACAATGCCTTTGCAAACTTAGTTACGCACAAGCTTGGAAAAGTGTGAATTATTTCAAATAGAAGTGAAATATCTTTTGGATTAACCAATAACAAATGGCATCAAAAGGGCTAGGGAGAGAAAGTCTATCATACCAATTATCAAATCTCACTCTAATTGGTTCCTTTTTTCCTTCAAAGAACTTATGCTTGAATTTACTATAGTCTATCATGCCTTTCCTTTTCAAATGAACACCAACACACTCCATACTTGTACAACTTCTCCTATTGATTCTAACATCACCAAAAATTTGATTCTCCTTATAGCCACCTTATCTTTATTCCAACAATTGGAAAACTTAGTAATATTAAAGGAAGGAAATTTTTTGGGCCCTACAAAGATACAAGCCATAGTGGAGTGGTCTACACCCATAAGTATTTTGGAAGTGAGTTGTTTCATGGGGTTGACTGGCTATTATAGGCATTTTGTCATGGGATTTTCTAGAATAGCTCACCCTATTACTTCCTTATAGAGAAAGGGGGAGAATTTTATTTGGTCAAAAAAATGTGAGGAAGCCTTTTGATGCCTAAAGGAGAAGTTGACTAGTGCCCCAATTTTGGCAATTCCTAATCCCTCTGGAAATTTTGTAGTATGTATTAATGCATCATTGGAAGGTGTAGGAGAAATATTTATGTAAGAAGGGAGATTCAATATTATGAATCAAAGAAACTCAAAGACCATAAGCTTAATTGTCCTACACATGACATGGAGATGGCAACTATCATTCATGATCTAGTAAAATGGAGATATTTTCCTCTAGGACACAAGTTTGAGTTGTACATTGACCAGTGCAACCTCTAATGTATATTTACTCAAACTAATCTTAAAAGTAGACAATGCAAGTAGATGTAATATTTATGTGAGTGAGATTTTGAGGTAAGGTGTATCCAAGGAAAAGACAATGTCGTACTGGATGCACTCAATAGAAGGAGACATGAACTATCATCGCTCTCTCTTTGTATCAACCTAAGGAGTCAAATATTACAAGCACCCCTCTTCAATACTTGGTGTCAATAAGTAAGAATGAAATTGGAGTTAGGTAGAACCTTAGAAGGCTGGTACACAAGATACTGTTTGGAGCCAAATAGGCAATTGAGACAGTAAGATTGGATCTATATTCCACTTCTACAGGATCTTTAAAAGGTCGCCCAATGAGAATCTCATCGTGCATCCTATTCTACTCACCCTAGGGTTAATAATATGTATGAAAACTTTCAAAAAATATATTATTGGTCATGAATGAGGAGAGATCTATAACATATTTTATAGCCAAATATCTAGAATGCTAGAGGGTGAAGACCAATTATCAACATCTTGTATGCCTCCCCCAATCACATCACATTATAGAGTAGAAATGTGACATAAATCTATAGAATTTATCCTTGAAGGCATGTTGTGATTATGATCACTATAGACAAATTGACTAAACCGTCACACTTTTCTCCCATAGAATCGTCTTATACAACCACCTTAGCTAGAATCTTTAAAAAGGATATTGCCAGGCTCTATTGAATTCCTAGAAAGATCATTTTAGATAGAGACTTGATGTTTACTTTTGATTTCTAGACCTCCTTATAGCACATCCTAGGTACACAACTAAACTTTAGTTCAACTTATCATCCTAATACTGATGGTCAAACCGAATGGGTGAACCAAGTAGTGGAGGATATGCTTAGAATGTACATAATGGACAAAAAGACTCTAATGTAGGAGCATATATCCAAAAGGAAAAATAAAAGGATCCATGAGGATAGAATACTTAATTATGATATTTTAAATCAATTTAAGTCAATATATAAGGTTAAATAAAGTCGTTTGTAATAGATTGTCAAAGTTGTCTAGTATGGTCAAATTATGTAAATAAATCCATGAAAAGGCTAAAATATGATAAAATGTCATATATAGTCTATTTTGATATTTTAGTAATGGTTTTATAAAATTTTAATTTCATTTGTGGGAAATTACAAAAGTTTTCAAATATGTAATAGAATATTATCATAAAAAGTTGATAATATGTAAAGTTGATGTAAGAGAGAAGGTGAATAGTCATATGAGGTAGACCATAGGTTAAAGGATTTGAACAGGAATTAAAATATCATTTATTAGTCTTAATTTACATATTTTAAATTTTGTAAAAGTTTGGAGAAGATTTAAAATAAGTTAGATTTTGTAAGCTTTTTGTTCAAATTTTTGGAGTTATTTTTCTGGAAATACGACTTTTGTTTGTGTTGGTATGAGCACATGATATGAAAATATAAAGATCTCAAACTTATGTTTTTGGAAAGTTATTTATCTTTAATTTGGTTTTGTTTGAGTTGAATTTCATCATGATTTGAAGAAGTTATGATCATTTTAGTACAAACTGGTCTGAACCTAATTTTTATATAAGAAGTTTTAGAAGAAGAGCAATAAATTTTATTCTAGTTATCATTTTGAACTATAACTTTGGAAAAAAATGTGTTTAACTAATATATATACTCTCATAAAAGGAATTGGTTTTATCTCTTCGTTTGTAAAATTTATTAATGGTTCTTTGGAGAGTTTACATTCTGTCCTAGATGATGAGTTGGTAAGAGTTCCTTAATTGATGTGTAATAACCCATCGTTGAAGCCTCTTGAGTAGTAATCTCGAAAGAGATGTTCCAAAGGTGTATGTTTACATCAAAATTATTAGGAGGATTACTTGTACATAGTATATTTTTCTTACAATAAGGGATACCACAGTTCCATTGGTACGTCATCATTTTAGGCTTTGTATAGTCATCCTTGTCACACACTTCTAAGTTGGGACAGTCTGGAGGACAAAGTACTTCTTGGGCTCAAAATGTTACCAAATATGGATAGATAGGTTCAAATAATTAGAGAAAACCTAGTGACCACTCAAGATAGGTAGAAGAAATATGCAAATGGTAATACCTAGTTGACAAATAATTCTCAGTTAGGGATAAAGTGTATTTGAGGGTTCACCCACAAAAAAGCCCAATCTATTATGGACAAGGTTCAAGTTGGAACCTCAATTTTTTGGCATGTTTAAGGTCCTAAAGTAGATAGAAATGGTTTCTTACTGACTTTACCTTACACCTAGCCTTGATCCAATACATGATGCATTTCATGTTTTTGTGCTTAGATAATATATTTTAGTATTGAGTCATGTGTTGGGTTGGAATTTTCAATAGGCCGTGGATGGGTAGCTAGATTTGGAGCTAGTGCACATCCTCCAATAGGGGACCTTGATCCTCACATGTTATATTGTAGAGCAAGAAAGGGTCTAATGGGACCCCAATGATAAGTCTTTCGTTACTTAGGAGGATGCTAGCAGACTTAGGGTTGCTTATCCATAATTATTTCACTACAACATTTGATGTCAAATTGCGACAACAATTTGTGATGACATGATAATTTGTGTTTATTTTCATTTTTTTTTTGTAATTCTCCCCAACATCATTGCAATGTCAATGTTGGTGTCACAATTATGATGCTCACATTATTATAAACAAAAAAAAAGAAACACGACATAAATCATTATACATTTGATCAATTGCGAAGAGTGGAGAGCTATGAGTTGTGAAGAGTGGAGAGCTGCAAAGAGTGGAGCCCCATTTTCCATGCCTATGCCCTTGAAGGTCTTGTCATGTTTGTGCCCTAGAAGGTATTGCTTTACCATTACCTTGTCATACCCGTGCGCTTGCTTGTTGTATTATGTATTTTTTGTGTTTATTAGGTATTCAACTCATTCTAATCTAACTCTATAATGAGAGATCTAATTCTATTTCTAATTTTATTAACAGTTATTTCAATTTCAAACTATTTGACTGAAAATTATTAAAAGAGCCCATAGGACTGTAATGTTTTATTCCAAAAAATGGAGCAAGCTTGTAATGTTTTACAAACCCTATTTTCTTCAATCCCATCATACAATTTAACAAACCAACTATGCCCATTGAGGAGTCATATCTTTACAAAGTCTACCCTAAAATGGTTAAAACAAAGAAATAAAGCTTACCAAAAGAGGTGGGCACTATGGGGGCATTCTCATCTTTAAGCACCTCCTCACTTAACTCCATGCTAGCTACAACAATAATTGCTTTATCCATTCTCTCATCCTCCTGCTTTGAATCTCCACCAATAATCAATGGTTTTGTAGCTAGAGTAACCATTTGGGTTTCATCACTTTTAACAGGGTACGATACAATGGATGTCTTATGATATAACAAATGCCTTATGTTGGGAAATACCAAGGGTAACAACATCCATATAAAGAAAGCAATGGCAAATGACTTACATTTAGAAATAGAGCTAATGTTGGTGTATGAGGCCTTTCAACATTTGTTACAATTCCAGTGTTGTAGCTATTATTTTCTCATAATGAGATTTCATGAGTCTACAAGTGATTCATATTGTAGCTTTGACTCCAAACAATGAGGAAAAAGATCAATAAAAATTTCATGCACCCTTCCATGTTGCATCATCACAAAGAGGAATAGGCACGGTAGTGGTGAATCCTTTCTTTCACACCTACAATGGTCATTGTGCAGATTGGATGAAGATTCATGCAAATTTGTGCTTGTGACAAACCAACCAAAAGAAATCTATTTTGTGCAAATAATTCAAGAAATTTTTTGGGACTGTGAATGAGTCAGTAATAATGATTATTAGCTCCAAATGACTTCCAAAACCATATGATATTCCTTGGGATAAATTTTTGCAAATTCTCTACTATTTTTGGAGCATCTAGAAGCTAGAAAAAAGCCATAATTTATCAATTATGAGATTCAACCTTTTCAATGAATGATATGTAAAAATGTGTAGCATAGCATCACTCATAGTACTTGTTTGCATTCTCAAATGAGAGAGCCTAATTCATGACTTTGTCTTGCATCTATAATATTTTCTTACATATGAAAAACCATAGTGTGTATATTGTTTGATGGACTTCAAACCTTTTATTAAACTAGACGTTGTTGTAGCATCAAGGTTTAGAGGTTGGCTCAAAATACCCATTCAAAAAATTTGAGAAAAAGCTCATGTTCTCCATCTATTTCAAATAATATCGCATCTCTTCAATGCCTGCAAACAATCACATCTCTTCAATGCCTACAAATTTTTTTCCTACAACATTAAATATATCCTCAGCTTGTGTATTAATATTTTTTTACAAATGAGATAGCTAGTGGTTGAGAAGTGTTGGGGCAAGGAACTTGCATATTGGACGAAGATAGATCATTAGGTGGCTAGAATGTTAAATGCCATTGATTTATCACTAGTCAAAATCTTAGAGCTAATAAATGTTTCTTGATTTGTTCTTTCTGAGAACATTTTCATTCATTCTAATGGTTCTAATGGTAGATCTTAAGACATGATTTAAAAAAATCAAAATAGTTCACTTAATCTATCTATTTGAAAATTTATTCCACCTTAAATTACTTAGCTTCTTCTATCTTCCTTGTCTTTTTTCCAAGCTTACAAATGAAGCTCACATTTTAAGGTGTAACTTGTAAGCTATTAAAAAACTTATTTCACCTAACATCACTTAGCTTTTTCTATCCCCTTGTGTTTTTATATAGTATTTATGAGTTTTAGATATCTTCAAATTAGATATCACTTAGCTTGATTTACACAAAAAATAAATTAAAATTTTAGGTATGCTAGTTTTTTTCATGTATTCTTGCAAAGATAGTTTTCTCCTTTTCCCTTTCATGTCAAATTTAGGCTTGAGGTGTAATGGTTAGGTCTTAGTATATCAATTGAAATACATCTGACATTCAAAATAATGGAAACATAAAATTAGATTAGTGATTCAATTGTTAAGAAAACCTGAAAGAATCTACAAAAGGCAAATTGTTAAGTAAATGTTACATTTTGAAAGAATCTAGAAAAGGCAAATTTGATGTAAAAGGTGATGAAAGAATATTTTTGGGATACTCTTGCAAAAGTAAAGCATATAGATGTTTGAACTTGTCTACTTACAAAGTCATAGAAAGTGCACATGTGAAAGTTGATGAGTTTGCACAAAGGACTGAAGAAGAAAGCAAAAGGGAACCAGAAGATTATAGAAGGTTTGTTTTCACTGAACCTGATACAGTACCAGTCAATCAGGAATCTTCTACTCCCAAGTCATCAGTAACCGAGTTACAGGTAGTTCAAACTGAGCTACAACAACCCGAGTTACATACAGATGCTATCGAGCAAGTGTCTACCGAGTCTGAAGGACCCGAACCAATATCTACTGAGCCAGAACAACCAGAATCTGAAATTGAAGTTCAAGAGGATAATAATGAAATTCTTTCAAAAGGCAAGGAACCTATATTAGCAAAATATGTCAGGAGACATCATTCAATAGATCAGATCATTGGAAATAAATATGAAGAAACCATGACAAGAAGCAAGTTGAAAGGTACTTGTTTACTTGCTGATTTTGAATCTAGAAATATCAAAGATGCTTTAGAAAATGATACTTGGATTGAGGCTATGAATGAAGAAATAGAGAAAATAGAGAAAAACAAGACATGAACTCTTGTACCCAAGCCTAAAGATAAAAATGTGATTGGAACTAAATGGGTATTGAGAAACAAGTTGACTGAAGATGGTAAGGTATCAAGAAACAAAGCTAGATTAGTATGCAAAGGATATGCTCAAGAAGAAGGAATAGACTATGGAGAAACTTTTGCTCCTGTTGCAAGATTGGAAGGAGTCAGAACCTTACTTGCATATGCTTCTCACAAAGGATTCAAAGTTTATCAAATGGATGTTAAGTCAGCATTCCTCAATGGTATACTAGATGAAGAGGTTTACATTGAACAACCTAAAGGTTTTGTTGATCCAGACAAAAGAAACATGGTCTGCAAATTACACAAGGCACTATATGGTCTGAAACAAGCCCCTAGAGCATGGTATGAAAGATTACATATTATCTTATTCAAATTGGTTTTCAAAGAACTAATGATAACAGTAGCTTGTATATAAAGGTTGGACCAAATGATAAAATTGTCTTGGCAGAAATATTTGTAGATGATACTGTTTTCAGAGGAAATGATGATCTTTGCAAAGAATTTTTAGAACAAATGAACAAGGAATTTGAAATGTCTATGTTTGGTGAGATAAAATTCTTTATTGGTCTTCAAATTCAGCAGAATAAAAATGGTATCTACATCACTCAATCAAAATACATCAAGGAGATATTGAAAAAGTTTGGTATGGAAGATTGTAAACCAGTTGGGACTCCTATGTGTACTCGATTAAAAGTTACCAAGGAAGATGAATCAAAAGAAGTAAATCAAACACTGTATAGATCTATGATTGGAAAGTTGCAGTATGTAGTTCATACCAGGCCAGATATTGCCCTTGCAGTTGGGATTGTAGCGAGATTTTCAGCAAAACCAAGAGAAAATCACATGATGGCAATCAAAAGAATAATGAGATATTTGAAAGGAACTGAAGATTATGGTTTATGGTACAAATTTGGAGGTAATCTAGATTTAAAAGTGTTTACTGATGCTGATTGGGCAGGAAACCTTGATGACAAAAAAAGTACAAGTGGAGGAGCATTCTTTTTAGGAAAAAGGTTGGTTTCTTGGACAAGCAAAAAGCAGAATTGCACATCCCAATCTACAGCAGAGGCAGAATATGTTGCTGCTATAGTAAACTATTCTAATATTGTTTGGTTTAAACAGTTGTTGGAAGGCATGAGGGTGGAAATCAATGAACTAGTTGTTATGTTCTGTGATAATACAAGTGCAATAAACATATCTAAGAATCTAGTGATGCATTTCAAAACCAAGCACATTGCAATAAAATATCATTTTGTCAGAGAATTGGTGCAAGATAAGTAGATCAGATTGGAATATGTCCATACAAAAGACCAAATTGCCGACATATTCACAAAGCCATTACCTAAGGATGCATTCTTGTATCTAAGAGGTAAGTTAGGGGTCACTCCCCTATCTGAAGTTCACTAAAATAAAGTTTTAGTGATGCATCAATGCATACCAAGTTGAAAATCTATTAGTTGATGCAACATTGTCCAAAAAAACAAAAAAAACATTGCATATGAATGAGTACTAAAGGTACATTAGAATTCATTTGAGTTATGTTGTCTTTGGCATGTGTTGTCAAAGAGGGAGAGTTTTATTGTCATAACTTTCTAAAATTTGTTTGAAAGGAAGAAGTTTGCTATGATATCCTTCACAGAGGGAGATTACTGAAAGAGGGAGTTTGCTAAAGAAAAGACTTGCTAGACTTGTTTTCAAATTTCATTCTACTATGACATGTTGTGTTGCCATCAATGCCAAAGAGGGAGATTGTTGGATACAATTGTTAATTGAATGTTGTCTTTGATGTTACACAAATGTCATATCAGCCATCAGTTAGCTTCTACCGAGCTCACAAGGCTAGCAAAGGAAAGTTAGCTTCTACCAAGTTCACTCAGCAGCAAAAGAAAGTTAGCTTCTACTGAGCTCACTTGGTCAACAAAGGAAAGTTATCTTCTACTGAGCTCACTCAGTCAGCAAAGGAAAGTTAGCTTCTACTGAGCTCACTCGGTCAGCAAAGGAAAGTTAGCTTCTACCGAGCTCATTGAGTTAGCAAAGAAAAGTTAGCTTTTACCGAGCTCACTCGGTCAACAAAGAAAAGTTAGCTTTTACCGAGCTCACTTGGTCATCGAAGGAAATACGGCAGGAAATTAACTTCCACCGAGCTCACTACGACAGCAAAGGAAAGTCAGTGCTCACTGAGTTCACTCGGTCTCCAAAGGACATTTGCAAGATTTTGCAGTGTTTATTGAGCTTCACTTGGTTAACACTAGAAAACCATTCTGAAGCAGTGGTTACCGAGCCTGGTCAACCAGCAAAGAATTTTACTGTTTTGATATTAAGTTTAATTGCTTCATGCGGCCGACTGATGTAATGATTTTTAGTTATTAGAACCTATATTTAAGCTGACTTGTTAAATCTGAAAGGTATATATATATATATATGTGTGTGTGTGTGTGTGTGTGTGTGTGTGTGTGTGTGTATACTCAAGTTGTGAATCAATGTGTGTATGTATGAGAATATACGGAGAAGGTTGGAATAAGCAAATTGAGCAAATTTTGATAAAGGATTAGATATCCTGGAGGAGCTACAAAGTTGTATTCAATTAGCAAGGATCCAAAAAAGGAGAACACAGATCTATACTCAGCAAAAGATAAGTTGCATATCATCCAGGTCAATTCATTGTTGCTTTCTAACCATTGTAGCAATGACTTCAAATCTCTTAACAAAGTTGGTTTAACAGCCTCTAACAAGGTGACAGTTTAGTTGAATTGTTTTAAAGACCTCTAACCAGGTCACTCCTAACAGGGTGATTAAATCCTCTAACAAGGTCACACCTAATAGTGTGTATTGTAACCTTTAACAGGGTTGGCTCCTAACAGGGCTCACTTCAGAAGAGTGAAAATTGGTGACTAGTTACTTGGTGGTTTTCCCCATATTGGGTTTCCACATTAAATCTGGCATCTCTTGTGTTCATTTAGTTAATCTTTGCATGCATATTAATACCTCCGAATGCTAGATGAGCAGTAACTAGTTAACTTACCGAGTTAAAGTATTTCTGCACTATTTATCGAGTATCAATAGTAAATAAGCATTTTAGACATCTAAGGGATTTTTGGACTTGTTTTTATGGTAATTGATTCACCCCTCCCCTCTCAGTTACTTCATCTATATTTCCAACAATTGGTATCAGAACTTTTGGTGCTTTCAGGAAAAGATTTCAAGGATCTAAGCTAAAGATCAAGATGTCTTATAAGAGGGAAATTTCAAAACTTAATAGGGACAACTTTTCAGCATGGCAAGGGTTGATGAGACTTCATCTAGCTTCTATTGGAGATACAGGACTAAAATACCTTGATGAAAAATATGTAAAACCATCTGGTACATTATCTGTCAATGATATTGCTGAAAAGAAGACTCACAACATTATGATGATAGATATAGCATCTGCCCTGAGTTATGAAGAATTTGATGACATTAAAGACTACAAATCTGCCTTTGAAATGTGGGAAAAGCTAAAAGAAATCTATGGAGGAGATGATAATGTAAGAAGAGCCAAAGCAGAAAGTTTGAGAGGACAATTTGATCAAATGAGGATGAAAACATTGCAAAATATGTTGAAAGAGTCAAAGCATGTGTCAGTGCAATCAAAGCATCTGAAGGAGATATCAAGGAGGAGACAGTAATAAGTAAAGTTCTTAGAACTCTACTTTCCATTTATGCAATTAGATTTTCTTCAATTCAAGAAAGAAGATGTGAAGCAAATCACAAGATAAATCTAGAGGCCATAGTTGGAAGATTGACTAAATTTGAACTAGACAACTTTGACAACTATGTTCTAGCTTCCAAGAACATTGAATCAGCATTTGAAGCCAAGCTTTCACTTAAGGAGAAAAGCAAAAAGAAAAAGGAATCTCAGTTAGGAAGTGAAGATGAATCAGAGCAAAGTTCAGATAGTGATCTTGAAGAGATTAAAGCTCTACTAGCAAATAAATATTCTAGAGGTAGAGGTAAATTTAAAGGTAAAGTTCCTCTAATATGCTTCTCATGCAAAGAAGTTGGTCATATTGCTACTAGGTGCCCAAACAAGCAGAACAAAGATGACAAGAAAGGTTACAAGTACAATGGCAAGAAAGACTTCAAATCATTCAAAGATAAAGGTAAGAAAACATATTTTATGGCTAAAAATTCTAATGATTCTAATGATGAAGAAGAAGATGAAATTGTCAACATTGCTATGAATGATGAATCTAATAATGATGAGGAAGTGGTTCTCATTTCTCATATGAGCAAAAATGATACATGGATCATAGATAGTGGTTGTTCTCATCACATGACTGGTGATAAAACTAAGTTTGAATACTTTGAAAACTATGATGGTGGCAGTGTAAGATTTGGTAACAATGAACCTTGTTGTATAAAAGGAAGAGGAAGAATCTCTCTAACCAAAGAACTTATATGTGATAATGCCTATTGGGTAGAAGGACTAAAGCATAAATTGTTGAGTGTGGCACAACTACTCAATAATGGATTCAAAGTAGAATTCATGCATGGAAAAGTAAGACCGCTGGATGGCAAAGGAAAACTGATTGGATCAGGCACTCAAACAAAAGGTAACTTATTTTATCTTGAACTTGGTGAATGCTCATGTTTTATTGCTCAACTTGAAGAAAGTTGGTTATGGCATAACAGGTAATGTCATGTCAACTTTGATAACTTGGTAAAGATAAGAAAATTCAAGAAAGTAAGAGGCATTCCTAACATAAAAAAACCTGAGATTGGTCTATGCAAGAATTGTCAGATTGGTAAAATGGGAAAGACTAGTTTTAAAAGTAAAAACTATCAGTTTGAAGATATATTAGAAATTGTGCATACTGATTTATGTGGACCCATTAGAATTGAAAGCTATACTGGAGAAAAGTTCTTCATTCTTTTTGTTGATGATTACTCAAGAATGATGACTGTCATGTATCTAAGGAACAAATCAAAAGCATTTGAGAAATTAAAATGGTATTTAGCCAGAGTAGAAAAAGAAATAGGAAAAAGATTGAAATGCTTGAGATCAGACAGAGGAGGAGAATTCATTTCACATGAGTTCAATAATTTTTACATTGAAAGAGGAATCAAAAGATAGGTATCAACCCCTAGAACTCTTAAACAAAATGGAATAGCTGAAAGGAGGAACAGATCTATCATGGATTGTGTAAGAACCCTAATGATTGAAAAGAACATTGCTATCAAATACTGGAAGGAAGCTATCAGCACTGCAGTTCATACCTTGAATCAGGTACAACTTAAGAATGACTCATTCAAAACTCCCTATGAGCTATGGTATGGCTACAAACCTAATGTAAGTTATCTAAAAGTATTTGGAAGTAAATGTTACATTTTGAAAGAATCTAGAAAAGGCAAATTTGATGTAAAAGGTGATGAAGGAATATTTTTGGGATACTCTTGCAAAAGTAAAGCATATAGATGTTTGAACTTGTCTACTTACAAAGTCATAGGAAGTGCACATGTGAAAGTTGATGAGTTTGCACAAAGGACTGAAGAAGAAAGCAAAAGGGAACCAGAAGATTATAGAAGGTTTGTTTTCACTAAACTTGATACAGTACCAGTCAATCAGGAATCTTCTACTCTCGAGTCATTAGTAACTGAGTTACAGGTAGTTCAAACCGAGCTACAACAACCCGAGTTACATTCAGATGCTATCGAGCAAGTGTCTACCGAGTCTGAAGGACCCGAGCCAATATCTACTGAGCCAGAACAACCAAAATCTGAAATTGAAGTTCAAGAGGATAACAATGAAATTCTTTCAAAAGGCAAGGAACCTGTATTAGCAAAATATGTTAGGAGACATCATTCAACAGATCAGATCATTGGAAATAAATCTGAAGAAACCATGACAAGAAGCAAGTTGAAAGGTACTTGTTTACTTGCTGATTTTGAACCTAGAAATATCAAAGATGCTTTAGAAAATGATAGTTGGATTGAGGCTATGAATGAAGAAATAGAGCAAATAGAGAAAAATAAGACATGGACTCTTGTACCCAAGCCTACAGATAAAAATGTGATTGGAACTAAATGGGTATTCAGAAACAAGTTGACTGAAGATGGTAAGGTATCAAGAAACAAAGCTAGATTATTATGCAAAGGATATGCTCAAGAAGAAGGAATAGACTACGGAGAAACTTTTGCTCCTGTTGCAAGACTGGAAGGAGTCAGAACCTTACTTGCATATGCTTCTCACAAAGGATTCAAAGTTTATCAAATGGATGTTAAGTCAGCATTCCTAAATGGTATACTGGATGAAGAGGTTTACATTGAACAACCTGAAGGTTTTGTTGATCCAGACAAAAGAAACATGGTCTACAAATTACACAAGGCATTATATGGTCTGAAACAAGCCCCTAGAGCATGGTATGAAAGATTACATAACTATCTTATTCAAATTGGTTTTCAAAGAACTAATGATAACAGTAGCTTGTATATAAAGGTTGGACCAAATGATAAAATTGTCTTGGCAGAAATATTTGTAGATGATACTGTTTTCACAAGAAATGATGATCTTTGCAAAGAATTTTCAGAACAAATGAACAAGGAATTTGAAATGTCTATGTTTGGTGAGATAAAATTCTTTATTGGTCTTCAAATTCAGCAGAATAAAAATGGTATCTACATCACTCAATCAAAATACATCAAGGAGATATTGAAAAAGTTTGGTATGGAAGATTGTAAACCAGTTGGGACTCCTATGTGTACTCAATTAAAAGTTACCAAGGAAGATGAATCAAAAGAAGTAAATCAAACACTGTATAGATCTATGATTGGAAAGTTGTAGTATGTAGTTCATACCAGGCCAGATATTGCCCTTGTAGTTGGGATTGTAGCGAGATTTTCAGCAAAACCAAGAGAAAATCACATGATGGCAATCAAAAGAATAATGAGATATTTGAAAGGAACTGAAGATTATGGTTTATGGTACAAATTTGGAGGTAATCTAGATTTAAAAGTGTTTACTGATGCTAATTGGGTAGGAAACCTTGATGACAGAAAAAGTACAAGTGGAGGAGCATTCTTTCTAGGAAAAAGGTTGGTTTCTTGGACAAGCAAAAAGCAAAATTGCACATCCCAATCTATAGCAGAGGCAGAATATGTTGCTGTTGCAGTAAACTATTCTAATATTGTTTGGTTTAAACAGTTGTTGGAAGGCATGAGGGTGGAAATCAAAGAACTAGTTGTTATGTTCTGTGATAATACAAGTGCAATAAACATATCTAAGAATCTAGTGATGCATTTCAAAACCAAGCACATTGTAATAAAATATCATTTTGTCAGAGAATTGGTGCAAGATAAGGAGATCAGATTGGAATATGTCCATACAAAAGACCAAATTGCCGACATATTCACAAAGCCATTACCTAAGGATGCATTCTTGTATCTAAGAGGTAAGTTAGGGGTCACTCCCCTATCTGAAGTTCACTAAAATAAAGTTTTAGTGATGCATCAATGCATACCAAGTTGAAAATCTATTAGTTGATGCAACATTGTCCAAAAAAAAAAAAAAACATTGCATATGAATGAGTACTAAAGGTACATTAGAATTCATTTGAGTTATGTTGTCTTTGGCATGTGTTGTCAAAGAGGGAGAGTTTTATTGTCATATCTTTCTGAAATTTGTTTGAAAGGAAGAAGTTTGCTATGATATCCTTCACAGAGGGAGATTACTGAAAGAGGGAGTTTGCTAAAGAAAAGACTTGCTAGACTTGTTTTCAAATTTCATTCTACTATGACATGTTGCGTTGCCATCAATGCCAAAGAGGGAGATTGTTGGATACAATTGTTAATTGAATGTTGTCTTTGATGTTACACAAATGTCATATCAGTCATCAGTTAGCTTCTACCAAGCTCACAAGGCTAGCAAAGGAAAGTTAGCTTCTACCAAGGTCACTCGGTCAGCAAAAGAAAGTTAGCTTCTACCGAGCTCACTTGGTCAACAAAGGAAAGTTAGCTTCTACTGAGCTCACTCAGTCAGCAAAGGAAAGTTAGCATCTACCGAGCTCACTCAGTCAGCAAAGGAAAGTTAGCTTCTACCGATGTCACTGAGTTAGCAAAGAAAAGTTAGCTTCTACCAAGCTCACTCGGTCAACAAAGAAAAGTTAGCTTCTATCGAGCTCACTCGATCATCGAAGGAAATACGGCAGGAAATTAACTTCCACCGAGCTCACTACGAAAACAAAGGAAAGTCAGTGCTCACTGAGTTCACTCGGTCTCCAAAGGACGTTTGCAAGATTTTGCAGTGTTTACCAAGCTTCACTTGGTTAACACTAGAAAACCATTCTGAAGCAGTGGTTACCGAGCCTGGTCAACCAGCAAAGAATTTTACTATTTTAATATTCAGTTTAATTGCTTCATGCAGCCGACTAATGTAATGATTTTTAGTTATTAGAACCTATATTTAAGCTGACTTGTTAAATCTGAAAGGTATATATATAGATACTCAAGTTGTGAATCAGTGTGTGTATGTATGAGAATATATGGAGAAGGTTGGAATAAGAAAATTGAGCGAATTTTGATAAAGGATTAGATATCTTGGAGGAGCTGCAAAGTTGTATTCAATTAGCAAGGATCCAGCAAAGGAGAACAGAGATCTGTATCAACAAAAGATAAGTTGCATATCATTCAAGTCAATTCATTGTTGCTTTCTAACCATTGTAGCAATGACTTCAAATCTCTTAACAAAGTTGGTTTAACAGCCATTTTTTAAATCCTCTAATAAGGTGATAGTTCAGTTGAATTGTTTTAAAGACCTCTAACCAGGCCACTCCTAACAGGGTGATTAAATCCTCTAACAAGGTCACACCTAACAGTGTGTATTGTAACCTTTAATAGGGTTGGCTCCTAGCAGGGCTCACTTCAGAAGAGTGAAAATTGGTGATTAGTTAATTGGTGGTTTTTCCCATATTGGGTTTCCACGTTAAATCTGGTGTCTCTTGTGTTCATTTAGTTAATCTTTGCATGCATATTAATACCTCTTAATGCTAGATGAACAGTAACTAGTTAACTTATCGAGTTAAAGTATTTTTGCACTATTTACTGAGTATCAGCAGTAAATAAGCATTTTAGACATCTAAGGGATTTTTGGACTTGTTTTTATGGTAACTGATTCACCCCTCCCCTCTCAGTTACTTCATCTATATTTCCAACACTGAATTTTTTCATCATCAAATTCTACATGGTATCAAAGCCTTGCTTGCGGTTGTCTGTTCTTGTTTGAAGAAAAAGAAGAACGAGGGTTTGATAGAATAGATCTGGCCTTTTTTTGTGCAAATAGGGGGGTCTCCAAAAATTAGAGCTCTTTGAGTCCAAACAAACATCACAATTAGATTTAGTTGACGTCAAAACCCCTATTTTCATATAAAATTTGTCTAATTTGGACGCAACTGATTGGTAAGGCAAAAAAATTTTCTCTTAGATTTGGGTACACTTCCCAAGGAAATGATTTATTTTTTATTTAAAAAATAAATCAAAAATTAAAAGACAAATCTTTTCTAAAAAAAGAAAGGGACATTGCTTTAAAACTTGTGAAAAAAAATGCTTTCTTTATTAAAAAAAAAAAGTGCTTTCCTTTTTAAAACAAAAATCATGTGAGGCTGCATCATCAAAGTACATAGGTATTGATAGACCTACATAAATTATGATGTTAGCGGGGTGCAGTTGTTGACATCATCAATTTTGGGCCAAAATTTGATGGCCTTCAAGTTGTCATGTATTTGATTTGTTTTTTTCTAAAGACCCTGTTGGTTTTTTCACTCTAACTTGAGCATACAAAGGTGTTTTTTGGATCCGAAAGAAGCATCAGATAGCTAATTTAGAGATGAAGATGATGGTGAAGCTATATTTTGGATTTTTTTCTAGTTTGGTACCTATTTTTACACTTTAAGTTCATTGATGACTTCTATCTTCCAGGGGCATAACTTCTTCGTTATAGCTCCATTTTTCGATCCAGAAAAAGTGCCAGAAAGCTCTTCACAAGCCCTATTCAGATTCACTTCTATTCTTCATGAATATTCCTCAAAGGTAAATGTGCCTCTAAATTGATTTTTCTCTCTCTTCTTGTTTATGCATTCCTTCTAGTAGTCAGGGTTCGATTTTTGTATTTAGAGGGTGTTTTGTATTATTATTTATGTTATTTACATCAGTAAACCATTTTAAAAAAAAAAAAATTCCAACAGCTTCTAAAGCAATGGCTGAGACCTCTTCTTATCTATAACTTTTGACCCCTTATAACTATCACACATGGAAGACCTTGATGACATAGCTTCTTCAGTGAGAAGGGCTATGGTCTTGTTTAGATGTAGTGCAACTAGTTTTATATAGGCCTTTTGAGGTCATGCAACATAGGAACAAGATGGATGAGGAAATAGGATTGATTGCTTTATAGGTATCTAATAGTCTATAGTTTCATCTTGATGGGTGCAATACCCCTCTAGCTATGTGGACCAAGCTTTAAGGTTTGTTTGGTATAGTAAATGAGTTCAAAGCACTTTAGATTGAGGCAAAGCTTACCTCTCTTGTACCAAATTGTTTTCCTTCCATTGAGGACTTCTTGATGAAGTTCAATCAATAGAGATCTTTATTGTAAGGTTGTGGGAAGACCAAGACTGACACAAAGTGCATTTATCTTAGTCTTTCTAAGCTTCGTGGAAATTTTTAGATTTTTGCTTCTACCTTCTATTCCACCAAAGATGCTTTGGGTAATAGATTTTCCATGCTATCCTTTGAGGTTTTTTGTGATCGTTTGACTTGAGAGCAAGCTAAGATCTCTTAGTTGGATTTTCTCATAGGCTCATAGACTCATGCATTGGTAGCTCGGTCATCTTCAAGGATGAAGGAGAAGACTCACAAATCTCATTTTATAGAGTCTCAGATTAATTCTAGCACTCACAGTTCATTAGAGTCACCACCTCCTAAGGGGGGTAAACCAAAGCCAGAAAGATTGAAGTGTTCTTATTGTAATAAGCCTAATCACGATGAGTCACATTGCTATGAGAAGAAGTTAGATGGCTATGACAAACAAGTTTTAGATTTAACAGCTATCCTTCAGAAGAGCAACATTGATATTCCTTCTACTACTCACATATCTTATTCATCATCATCATTTCAATTAGATAGTAAAGATATAGGAAACGGTCATGCACTATGTGCAACTACTATTCCTCATTCTTCTAGATGGTTATTGGATTCAGGTGCTTCACACCATATGGAACCTTCTTATGATTTGTTCTCTTCTTTTCAGGCTTCTCCTATTCCACACATTTTGATGGGGAACAACACTATTATGATTGTATGTGGGAAAGGTTCTATTGCCATTGATGATGGTACATTTCATGATGTAATTTGTGTTCCATCTTTTTCCAATTGAGTTTGCATAGGATTTAGTGCATATAAAAGATAGTGAGACAGGTAATATTATTACTACAAGGACTGTTGATCATGCTTCCCATCTATATTTCTTCTCACATTTTGGTCCACCATCTCCCACTATTAGAGACTCACTTTTTTTTTTTATGAGAGTCTATTGAGGTGAAGTCAGGTTACTTGAACTTATGTGTTGTTCCTTAGACGAGTGTTGTGACTTCTACACCTCCACCTCCTATTTAGATTCCATCTCTTGCACAAGATTACTCTTTAGCATTGCCTACTATTGCAACTCCAGTCATCAAGCCACCCACTATAGTTGCTAAGGATATATCAGAGGACACACATCTCATCTCAGATGATAGATTAAACCCACCTATTATATAACCTCCACTAGAGATTCCATTTCAAGATTCTCATGCTTTCTCCTTTGGGCATTAGCTAGGAATTCTAGTTGTACCCTACATACATGGGTTTTATCATCCTTTTCCACTGCCTTTGTTTCCTTTAGATTGGAGCCACATTGGTATGTTCATTTCCATGGGAGTTCTACCATTCTAGGGGGGCTATGTAGTCTCAAGCTTCTATCATAGGGGATTTCAATGTACTTATGGTCTTGAGAGATTCTCTTGAGATGTTTCATTTGTGCATCCTTTTCTATCTCTTTTGTAGAGTTTTTCCGATTGGATTTTCTCTATTTCTCCATTTCATAGAGATTTGGTTGTCATTGGATACCTCATTAGGCCTTGTTGTCGAGACCCAAGTTTTCTTTCAGCATTGTAGTTTCCTTGCATTGTTTATAGCTACATTGTTGTTCATCTTAAGGGGGTGTTAGAGAAAAAAGTTAATTTAATTTAATTTATCAAATTACCTTTTCTCCCTTCTTAAGATTTCTCCTTTATGCTTTTTTTCATTCACATATAATAATTAATTAGTAATTATTAAATGGCTTTTTCCTCTTAGGGTTTCTCTTTTAGGGTTTTGATCTCCTTCATAAGGATTGATCAGTTGTAATTTCATTCATTCTATTTTTTGCCCAAGTAAATTCAATCTTCTTTTTTATCGAGCAAATCCTTCTCTCTCTCTCTCCCTTTCTCTATTCCTTGTAATAGTTTATTTGCATGTAGGATATCTAGGGATCTATGACTTTTTTCATCATCAAATTCTACAATGATGTTGACAACAATGATGATCCTGATGATGAGATGTATGAAGAATAATATCAATGACAGGGGCGGGGGGTGGTGGGTTTATTAGTTAGCTAACATTGAAGGAGGGTTTGATTATCAATGACAATAATGAGATGTATAGTTATGTGATCAATGCCTATGCTATTCAATATTGAGTTCTTAATAGATCAATGATTAATTTGATTAACTTGTCATGTACCTTTTACTGTTTATAATTTATATGTGATGCTAATATTCGATCTAATTTTTATTATATGTATCATTAATTTTTTAGCTAACATAAGATAATTGATTTACATATACAAAAACCTAAAGCCCTTTCACGAGCATCCCACACAGTCTCATGGATCATCAAGTATAAGTCAATACACCCCATAGAGATTAATGCTTTTTACCATTTGTAAAATATCTCTCTCATTGTCACCTATCTCTCTTATTTTGTGGAGTCCAGGTACTAGTGAATAGGTATTTATCATATTTGTTTTCCTTGAGCGAGGAAAATGTAGGAATGGAAGAAGAAAGTGAGACATTTAGTATGCTAAATCAAGGAGATCAATTTGAGGTCAAAATATCAAAAAGAAATTTAATAAGAACATGAAATTTTTCCTTGCTCAAGGGGGGTCATGTTCTTATGATGATGAGAGTGAAGGCGACTCTGATGTGCCCTTTAGGTACAAAAATCTACAGAAATGATGGGTCCCTGATTAGCTTCCTCCAATAAACATTGATTTTTGTGTTGGAGAGAGGATATATCACACAACACCATCCTCATTACATGGTTTGGTCCTATTTTCCATGGATGACATAAAGGTCTCTTGTAACAAGGTTGTTGAATTGATGAAGTATGTTAGACCTTGCTATGATTACATTAGTTGGATACAGATTGTTAGATATAAAAAAAGTATGTGTATGTATGCACTCGTGACAAATTATATACAACAAAAAGTTAGTGAACAAAGTAAAAAAGTAGCTATATACATTGATGGAAGGACAAAAGCATTAGGGAATATTGTGGTTTTTATAAATAGTACATGACCTATGTCAACTAAGAAGCAACCCAATTGCATATTTGAGGTGCATGAAAATCATGTATTTGTACGTGTGATAAAACCAATATGTGGAGGCAAAGTGATTCTTATTGGTTACATTTTGAATTGCATAGATACAAATAAAACCACTATCATGGGCGAGGTGGTATGTACTATGGACATTTAAAATAAACTCCAATCAATGAATCCAAAATACCATTTTTTTTTTTTTTTCTATCATGCCCACAATTCTACAAGGTAAAACGCAACCAATTTTTTTATTATAAAAAAAATGAAGTTGAAGATAAGAACTCAATCTATTCTAAACTAGAAGATGATGAAGATACATGAAGAAATGTAGTTGCCTACTTGGAACTGGGCCACAAGTTTACTTATGGGGAGCGCTCCTGGTTGATAGATAACAAAAGCCTATATGTAAAGGTTAATGGTTAAGGGCCCTCATACTACTGTTCCCAAAAAGAGTCCTAAAGAAAGTAAGTGAGATCCAAGTTGTGTTATTGTAGTGTTGAGAGTTCTAGGTTGTATCAAGAAGATGTTTTATCGATTCAACTTTTTGTTGCTATCATTATGGAGTTTTTTTTTTTAATATCAAAATTGTTAATTATTTCTTTATTACTCATTATCAAATATTATTATAACTATTATTAAAAAACCACCTATACCTTCATACATCTTTTAATTTAATTATTAACTTTATTATTATTCTCTAATATTAACTAATACTACTAAAATTGTAAAACAAATGTACATTTTTAATTGTTAGGAAAGATATCATCTTACATCCTCATTACCTATTCCTTCTATACTACCCTTAATAACAATATTAATAATAAATAGTTCATATATCTAACATATTTCCAAAATGTCTAAAGTCAAGTATAACATACATGTTATCCTTAAACTTATCTTAATAAATTACCAATTTATAATCACAATAAAACATAATCATAACTTACAATAATAGCATCCAATATATAATCCATATATTAAATAAAACCCTAACATCTATCTCATCCCAATACTATTACTTTAATGTCATATATTTTAAAAAAAACTACCAAATGCATTATCATCTCCAAATTACCTATGAAACATACTCCTAATTAATCTAGTACCTATACATACCTATATCTACTAACCTACCATATTTCCCTCCCAACTCATTAATTATGTTATACATTCAAATCTTTAAAAACTAAACTTCTTGCTGCACATGCATGTCTTCCTTCCTTAGGCGTGAGTGGTGGGAGTTTCCAAGTGTACACTTTTTTCCATGTCCTAATTTATGTGGTTAGGTGGGATGGTGTCTAATCCAAGCTATCATGATTTTTCACTAATTAAGTGGAGAAAACTTGCCACTTTCTTCTTCCTTGCTACCCATGTACTTGCTTGACATGGTGTTTTTGAGTGATGGAAAGGTGGTAAAAAAAAACTGCTAGCTACCCCATTTAATGTGTTTCCCTTGTTGAGGTGACTAGATGATAGAGTCTTAATTTGGACACAATGTAATGGTTAGTTCAGTGTGACTTTGGCAAGTCATGTCTCCCCTTTGCAATTAGATAGGAGGAGTGGGTGAGGATGTGATGCCTCCCCATCTAAGAATTTAATATTTATTTTTTTGAGCCTGACATTACATAAATGCTCCTAGTCACCTTCTAAGAAAGGTGTATTTTTAATTTATATATATATGCAACTTGAGCTCCTTATCATATTTATGATTGGATGTATGTTTATTTTAATATAATAAAAAGATTATATTATCCTTTTATTAATATTTAATTGTCTGTATTCTGTGAGAGGATAATTTTTTTGTTTCCCATACTTTTTCCAGAGAATGAAATTGCATCTACAGGCTTGTTTTGTTTCCTTTGATCTTATCTTATTTTTCTAAGTCCTTTTATGAAATCTTAGGATTGTTTAGATTCAATTGACATTAGTTTAACATTATTATTCATTATGTTCTCTATTCTAATTAAGCAAGCTCAACATAATAATTTTTTTTTTGTTTGCAATTTCAAGTAAAAATTTACATGAATCTTATATGAGTTCCAGGTTAGCATTTCCCATGAACATCTAATTCAATACACATCAATAACATCCATATTGCATAGTTTAACCATCTACATATCCATTAACTAACTATTACAACTAATTGAACACAAAATTGAACAACAATCTAACTAAACTAATCTTATAACAACTAAGAAAATAAGAATATCAAGATGATAATGTTCTATTCTTTCTTAGTGGAGTATCAATACACACAAAGGTTCTTTCTTTCAACACATTCCAATTCTAAGTATAGATAATTTAACATAATCTCTCCTATATGCTTCCTTCAATTTACTTTCAACACAATATCAAGCATGAACTATATCAATCTATACACAATAAAAAGACCATGCGTTACATAGATTTAGAAACTTCTCTCCCTCTAGGCATATGAAATGGAAACAACACTGCACTCTACAATACAAATTTCTTCACATAACCAGTGGACTTTATCTCACCATTTCAACACAATAATAATGAATATCCTCCTATGCAAGAAATAGACTTTATAACACCAAGCTTTCAAAACTCTCCAAATGAGTACCAGCACAAAAGAGACAAATGAGGAACCATGGAGGCTCACCTCCCAACCTAGACCTCAATGAGACCACCCACCGAGCTTGGGGAAACAAGGGACAAACAGTTGCATTCTACACATTCACATGCCATGCATATACACAACAATAAGACAAGATTTAGCACAAGACATCACAACACGTCCCATTCAAAGGTTTTGCACAAAGATTCAACAAATGAATCAAGAATAGGGTGAAGGTGGGCTCTCACCATGAGGATGATTTACATAGCTTTCATTCACAATATACACATCTTTTCAATATCAAAATGCCCTTTCGGGGCAACCAATATCTTCCCTTCTACATACCTCCTTATACCTCCCAAGATACAAGTGAGCAAGATAATTCACATCCCATTGAACATATACAACCATCTCCACACAAGGGAGTGTTCCTCAACTACATGTGTGAGCCCAACTAACCCCTTCACCCAAGCATCTATTCCCTCCCAAGGGTGAGTGATGCTTTACACCCATTTCACAAAGCACATAACATGAAACAAAGCAAGATCAAGAAAGATTCACACAACACTACTCACATGCAACACACCACAAAGATCTTTTACTCACAAACACACCACAATACACCAAAATCTCTTCATGAAATGAAAACACCATTTCTAATCTACATGCAAAATGAGGAAACTTCATGGATCATGGTACCAAAATTCCTCCAAACAAGGCAATGAATAATTGTAGTAGAGCTCCCTCCTCTTTCTTCAAACCCTAATAATCTCTAAAGGTAGAGAGTGGCCAAGTGAGATTCAAATTTAGCCATGCCTCTATTTATAACCCTCTTATTTTCGGATTCAATAAAGAATGTAATTTTAATGAGACTCCCTAGGTCCACTAGGCACCCTAAAGGTCATTATTAGGCCCCTAACCTATAGTACTGACATGGGTTGGGTTTATTTAGTCACAAACTTACCTTAAAGTTGCTTTATGACCCTCCCAAAGCTAGATATTTTCCCCCAAAGTGATCACCTTGTCCTTTTTCTAACTAAGGCAATAATCAAATTTCTCAATTGAGGCATTTATCAGATGGGCAGATGACATTGGAGCCCATTCACATTTTGGCTTGACGGACCCTCACACTTCAAGGTAGAGAGCTGGACCATGTTAGGGTCTAGTGGGATTGTTATGATGAGGTTACAAATTCATGGGAGGATGCAGCTTAGATGAAGGCATAGTACCCATATATTTTTGATGAACTCTAGGAAGAAGTTCATGCCTAGGGGGGGAGGATGTGAGGCCTCACCTCGATCCGTTATAGCCTGGATGTTTTATTTACATTTTGATATTTGCGACCTTGATATTTTGATAGATTTAGATGGATAGTGGATTTTCCTTATCTATGGATTTGATACTATAGTAGTGTCTTACATTGTTATATGCACAAAGAACCTATTATTTTATAGGAAATGTTTGAACATAGTTGGGTGCAGTTTATGACATGATATTATCAGATTTTGATGCAATGCAAAATGTTAATTTGTTTTTGAAGATTGTCAGTGTATGGATGAATATTAATTTGATTATGATGCTTATGACATGCAAATTTTGATATCTTAATATTTCAAGTGGAATAATTGAAGGATTGGGAAAGGATATTTAATTTGAATTATGTTAATATAGATATTGTTATTATGTGCACTCATGTTGTATATGATTATTGACTCCTTGGACTACTGATGCTCAAGTTTGATGTGCAGGAAGAGGAACCATGGAATTTAATGGGGAAACAAGGTATAGACACATGTTTTAATGACACTGCCAAGGTGAATCTTTGTAAGATTCATAAACCTCATTGTGATGTGCTTATCTCATAAACGTGAGATGTATGTGTGTAGTATGTGTAGATTTTGAACATGCCATAGGTGATGTTTAGTGCATTTTGTGTGTGTCACTTGACACTTGTGCTTGTTATGTGAAATGACATGTTATTCGTCGATGGATCATGTGGCCACCTTATTTATCTATCGATAATCAATGCACAACTTGAGTGATCTATCCTTCTTCTTTACAAAAATCACTGGTGCTCCCCAAGGTGATACACTAGCTCGGATATGACCCTTCTCCAAAAGTTCCTCTTCCTGCACATCAAACTTGAGCATCAGTAGTCCAAGGAGTCAATAAGCATATACAACATGAGTGCACATAATAACAATATCTATATTAACATAATTCAAATTAAATATCCTTTCCTAATCGTTCAATTATTCCACTTGAAATATTAATATATCAAAATTTGCATGTCATAAGCATCATAATCAAATTAATATTCATCCATACACTAACAATCTTCAAAAACAAATTAACATTTTGCATTGCATCAAAATCTAATAATATCATGTCATAAACTGCACCCAACTATGTTCAAACATTTCCTATACAATAATAGGTTCTTTGTGCGTATAACAATGTAAGACACTACTATAGTATCAAATCCATAGATAAGGCAAATCCACTATCCATCTAAATCTGTCAAAATATCAAGGTCTCAAATATCAAAATGTAAATAAAACATCCAGGCTTTAACAGATCAGGGTGAGGCCTCACATTTTCTAACTTAGAATAATAACACATGTTTTAACATGTCTCAATGATTTTTTTTTGAAATATAGGGCTACAGTATGTATCAATAGCCATAGGATACACACAACAATGATGGTTCTCATGGGACTTCTTATTCTTCTTGACAAGTAAAACTCATTGTTGTTGTACAAATTAGATACAAGAAATATGTTAATGCATTTTTTATTATGTTTCATTCTTCACTACTATTTTGGATTGATTTTAAATATATCACTAACAATATTGTTCTCATAAACAAGTGTTGATTAGGAAAGGAGAAAGGAAAAAGTAGTCCACGAGGAGCCGTACGATGAGTAGGATGAATTCATCATTGATTTTGCATGAACTATTGATCCTGTGGCTACAGTGCAAAAGGTGCTTCATAATTTAGAAAGAAGGTTAAAGAAATTGGCATCAACTCGACCTCAGACTCCTGAAATACAACAGATAGAGGATGAGTTGATGCACCTAGTTAAGACATATACAATAAGTATTAATGTAGTTTTTAATTATAACAAAAGTTCAATAATGGTTTTTTTATAGTATACTAATTTATTTATGTCATTAAATAAAATGCATGTGTTATTTTTATAGAGGATGTTGAGGAGTTACAAGGGTGATGCCCTAGAGGATGATAATTTAGGTGGTTCAAGTACATCGTATGTTCTATCCTATACTTGTGTTTTTCTAGAACAATATTTTTTTTAATAGCTCTAACAATATTGTTTTATTGTTCTCTAACAATCTCATTTTTTAGCTCCTAACATTGATCCTATGTTCGCTACGTCACCTGCTACAAGGAACATAACCAAAGAGGTAATGCCAACTGTAAATTCAGCAACACATAGCATGGCCATGGATGTGGTGGAAACACCTATTGGTAAGTATATTCCTCTTTTTCTCTCTCATTTTTTATGTGTTTATTTCACTTGAACTATTATTTCTTAGGGGGGGCATTTTGTAATATTGGATTCATTTTATGCAAGAGGAAATGAGGACATTCTTGAGTGTACTTGTGTTAGATGTATGAGAACACTAAAGAATTACAATCAATTTCTCGTGAGTAATGAAGATGGTCTTCCCCTGAGAGTAGCCCAACTTCTAGGTACTTTAAAGATTGATTCTTTCTTTTACTATACAATCCTATACTCATAATCAAATGCACTAACCTCCCATGCAGTCCCTTGCAATAACTACTAATCCCATTATTATTTTTTAGTGAATAATCTATTTTATGAAAAACTTAATGATGAATGCTTGCATATATTTGGGCTGACCATACACAAAGTGTATCATATTTTGATTTTGGATCAGTTTTTCCTTTCATCAATTTCTTCAAGTAAATTAAAAGGTAGCTTCAATTCAATTATGAATCTAATAGTTTTTTTCTTTTCTTAAAAGGTGGAATTTGCAAACTAAAGAGTTAAAGGATAAACTCATTAATGCCATGACAACACTTTTTGGACCCAATGTCTTTCAAAGACTTAGGCTCCTTGAGAAAGCGGTCTAAGCTTTGAAGTATATTAGGTCCAACTATATGAACCAAATGAAAAACAACCCTTGTTATGAGTGGTTGCCCTATATTCCTATTATTAAGTGGGAGAATCTTAGAAAGGATGCCACTAAGAAAAAAACAAGAGATGATGGAGAAATGGTACCACCCGAGGAAAGAAGGTATATCATAATATTAAGAATAAAATTATGTAATAATTACTCTTAATACTTATGTAATCTATCATATTTCAAACTTCACATAGGTTTCCTAACACATCAAAGGCAACCAAAGCAAGGAAAGAGAAGTACGGGTAGCACAAGCTCGGCTCAGGTGGATATTCAAAAATTGCTGCATGAATTGTAAGTATAAGTAAATAAAAAATTATATGAAAATATTTATAAATTGTAAACAATTTGGTATTTTGATGAAATTGGTTGCAACAAAAAATTCATGATACTAAGCAAAAATGTAGGCCATGCAGTTAAAAAAAACAACTTCTAAAGAGGACAATAAATTAGTCTTTAGACGAGGCGATAAAGTTGTGGCTGAATGACTCCAAGAAATAAGTGCACAAGGTTCTTCTACTAGATCTATCAATGAGGTAATTAAGTCAAATGATTTTTATTCCAAACTAAATACTTTAGCAATTACTATATTTGATATTAAGTTCCAAAGTTATAAGTCATTATATGTGTTTTAAGGAAATAATGATTATATATTTGTTTAAAAATTTAAAGCAAATATATTTATATGTATTAAAATGAATGATTAATATATCTTAGTATTTGTCTTGTACTTATATGTATATATTGTTGATAAATATACTAATTATTTACATTGGATTGTAGCTTGCCAATCCTGATACACTAGCTGAACACCATGGATGCATCGATTTGAATGTGGATCGTAGTACTACAGGTATATATTTTCTATTCATTTTTTTAATTTTTGAATTATTAATACAAGTAAAAAATTTTAAAGTGATTTTGGTGTAGTAATACAATTTAACTATAATATGTGTTGGGATTAAGAAAATATCTTGTATTGCAATTATAGGAGATGTAGAGGTTGTTCCTGATGAGTGTGTTGAGGTCCAAGGCAGTGGAAAAGATGATGTGGTTGGACAAGGTAAAGAGCGCTACAATGTTCTTTAAAATCTTTAAAGTCTCAATTTTTTAAAATTTAAACCTTTTATTTGTTATTGCAGAGGACCCACCTTTGAAAAGGACAATGAGATCACATCCACAGGTGAGAATAAATATTGACGATGACATGGATATGCCTTTGCAACAATATAGGGAAGGACAAAAAAAGAAAAAAAGAAAAAAGAAATGATTCATGTGAACTTATGTAACTTATTTGATAATGACTAATTTTTATGTCTAGATGTTTTATTTATGTTCTATTGAATGTTCATGTGAATGTTCTAATGAATCTTATGTTTTAATGTTAATGTGAATGTTCTAATGAAACTTATGTGTCAATGAATGTTATCATGTGATAATTCATGAATGTTACATTCTATTAATAGAATGAGTGAATTTTACATGTTAACAGGGAATTTAGATGTTGGGGGGGGGGGGGGGGTAGTTGGGGCCAACTAAGCTTCCACCTTCACATGGTTGGCCTTGATTAGTAGATAATATTAAACTATTCTCGAAACAAGGGGAAGCTCAACATTAACCTATGATTGATGACAACTAATTGTGTGAATCTCTTGGTTTTAGGCAATGCAAAAGAAGGCCATAGTTCAATAATGAAATCTCAATTCATATGCATACAACATTAGGTGGAGTTGAAAAAATCCAATAGATTTGCATTTTTGTTAGAGATCTTTAATTAGTTATTTTAAATTATAGACCATCATGAACTTTGTAACTTTGACACTTATAGACAAGGGTAAAGTCCTCAACATGCAAGCAAATCAAGACTTTCTATGTGTTGGCTTACTGAGGACATTCTGTCATCCATAGCAGCTAGAGTTCTAACATTCGTGATGGTCTATATTTTTAAAAACTTAATCAACCTATTAAATAAATGTAAATATGGTGGGCTTTTTCAGCTACGCCTATTGTCCATGCATATAGAATGTAGTTGCACATGCATTGTCAATTTAGAGTGGCATTCATGAGTTTATCAAATCAACGGTATGATGTCATTCACATCTACAATTTTTCATTAGCAAGTTTAGTTAATTAGTAGGCTATTGTTGCAAAATATACATATGCTTAAACTTTACATATTTTTTAGCCCTAGTTTTGAGTCATGATTATGATTTTTTGTTTTCTCCCTTAACTTCAAAAATCTACATCAACAAGTTTTTCATACTTCCTTCTGTTCTGATGTCATCTTATCTTACCTACAAAAGTTGAGTCTTGTAATGCCTCTTCCTGAATCTCTCCCTTGAACATATTTGAACCTCTTTGAACTCCAGTTCAAGACAGTTCAACCAAAGTTTTGAGACTGACTCTTGATCTTGGAGGTGGGAGCCATCAAGTGTGGCAGAGGTATTTTTCCAAACCATTTCAAACCTCTTTGAACCTCAGTTTGAAGCAGTTCAAAGTAGTTCTACTACTAAAGATTGATGCACATGAGTATTAATAATTCTTGAAAAGGTGGTGGATCCCAAGATGTTAGATACAATGTCAAAATAATGATTAAGGCATCTATTCCAATTCATCATTACTTGATGTGGATGGTGAGTTGGCATCATGAATGATAAAAGGGCAAATCTTTTACTTTGAAGCTAGATTGATTGTTAGGGGTTTTTTATTATTGCAAGGATATTCTCGTAAGGCGATCATTTAATAAGGAAGTCCCATCACAGTTTGAAACATGTGTGCTAGGTCGTGATGATCTCATCATAAATGCTTCATTATAAAGCGATACTTTTGCTAGTATGTTAACTTACCTTTAAAAATGTCAAGTTTACCACCTAATTGTTTTATCCTACACTAAGATGAATTGAAGGTGGAGCAACAGTGAAAGAAGGGAAGTTTTTTGGTTTTCTTTCAGTGGATTATAGGTGAGAATGTGTAAAATCTCTTGTCTCTTCTTTTTTGTTGTTGTTTTGAAAAATAAGAGCGGTGTTGGCGTGTTTGTTTCCTTTTGTTAGAATGAAGTTTGTTTTGTATTTTTTTGGCAATGTTTCTAGTCTTGAATGTCAAAGGCCTACAATTTTTGACACCTACCTAATGGGAGTTAGGGTTGATAAGTTACAAGATAATTTTCTTGAACAAGCTTATGAGATTAAAGGATGTTTAGATGTTCTAATAAGTGGTTTTCTTGAAGTTGCCATTTTCCCTCCCACTCTTTTGAGCCCAAAATTGCTTCATCTGTGTATTAACCATTGTGATGCAAGAACCATAAATATTCTAAATAGGAATGGGGAGCTAGTATTGTCCATTACTAGGGAAACCATTTCATCAGTCTTACATTTACCTGATGCACTTTTGCTACTTTTGGCCCTACCAAGTCCCTGGTTCAGTATCAAGAGAACCCTACAAATTATTGCAACCTCATGGCCCAAAAGTGGATAGAAACAAATTATAAAGGAAGTTCAAGGCTACCCAAAATAGTTACCAAAGACCATACAAAGCCTCATATCCATGACTTGATGGTCCTACTACACCAAGCTAAGGGGTCTGTTGATGTCTTACATTTTGAGGACTGGATGTACCACTACATAGATATTATCCTAACTAAGAAGCAATTTATAGATTGGGAAAAGTTGATAGCTATCTTGCTAAGGAATCAACTTAAACATTTGAAGATCTCAAGAAATGAATTCTAAATGTCCTCTTACTTGACTTATTGTATTGCATGTGTCAGTAATATTACCTCCATTCCTCATGAGCATTGGAGTGAAGATATAATTGTCTATCAATATTGCCCCTTGTTACAGAAGGAAAAAGTGTTAGAAGAATTCATAAAAGTACATGATGTTTTGATAGGGAATTTGCATCTAAGTCTCAGGAAAACCCTAATGCCAAGGATATCCCCAGAAGTCCAAAAGATAATCCAAACCTATGGAAGATTTTATATCCAATTTCCAAGGTTCACATACCTAAGAGTGGGGGGATCAGAAGAAGAGTCAGTGAAATTACCTCAGTATGCCCTAGACAACTTTCTTATAGTGGAGATATATAGATAATTATTTTCTATAATTAAAGATAATCTTCCTCAAGAAAAATGGGAGTCTTTTTTCCCTATTAAACTAGACTCTCTAGCCTCTGGCACTATGATTAATGCTTCCATAATTGGAAGTAACTTGCTTAGTTTTAACCTTAGGTTTTATCAAGGGATAAGGGACTTTGATAGTAAAGGTTTTGCATATTGGTGCTTGGGATAAAGAGTGAATCTCAATTGGCTCCTCACCTAGAGGATTTTTGGGAAAATTGTGGTGACAAGCGTGAGGTGGTTAAGAGAGATCACTCAAGGTTGACTCTCCCCAGATTACCTTGTTAAAGCTAAAGTTCAAGCTGAAGGGAATGATTGAAGATAATTTAGAAACCATTGAACTGGACTAGGAGGAATCAAATGAGAAAATTCAACTTGAAGTGGATTGGAGAAGAATCAAAGAGGATGATATAAATCTTAGGACTGGATCCATTTTGGTCTGTACAAACGATTGGCTGAGGAGGAAGAGTATGAGATTAGTCAGCGAGAAACATATTGCAAAATCTCCAAAAGAAGTTTCTTTCTTGAAACTATTGACCTCTGACATCCCATTTTCATCTCATGCTATAGGTGACAATTCAACCCTTAAAAAGTAGAAAGAAGCGACATCCTCAAAGAAACTCACAACTCCCAAGAACAAGTCTAAAACCAAATCCACAACGCTCGCTCAGGAAAAGGTTCAAAGAAGGACTACTGTGGCTTGGGAGTAGAACAAAGGGGAAGAACTTACTCTTTTAGACAACCAAGATGATGATGTGGAATTAATAAAAGTTCCCAATGTAGTGCAGTCTAGTTTCATGACTCCTCCCAAAAACAACCAATGAGTAGTGACCACTTCCACCATTTTTCCTTGGCTATCCAAGTTGGTAAGTAAAAAGTACAGTCTCCAACCTGTGTTTATTCCTATTAAAGACATAGTCACAAAGTATGCAGCTCCTGTCTCTAAGAATAAGAAGGTGAACAATGATGCACGATTAATCAAGGATCATGTAATGGTTAAGGTTACACTAGAAGTGGCTATCTATAATAAGAAAGAAGGTTCTAGGAAAATTGATGTTGAAGACTTCAAGGTTACTATGATGGACTTGGGGGCCATCTCGAAAGACATAGGGAATCATTTCTTAAAGTTTTTGGTGGACCATATGTTGACTCAATCTGAAAAGGATAGTAAAGAAAAGAAGGAAATGAAGAAATCGATAATCACCATGGCTAAGTATATAGATTCCTTGATGAATGTTGGTGTGCTGCCACTAATGCAAGCATCACAATCTTTTGATCCCAGCTTATCAGACAGTCAACAATTGGTCAAGAAGGTGTAAAGAGGAAGGTTGCTTTCAGAGGCAATGAATGAATGGGTGGAGTCCATTGTGGAGGAGGGAAGAAAATTTATTCTAGAATTTACCACTACTTACTTGAAGGGAGAAGTGTTGTTAGGAGAAGTTCAAACCCTTATTCTAGTATGGGAGGCAGGTAAGAGTCGGTGCCAAGCAATACTATTTTAGGTATACAAAGTAGAGAAGTATGGCATATTGAAATTCCTAAGTGAAAACCCCATGAAATTCATGGAACCTTGCATGCTATTCATCCTAAAAAGCAACATGAATTGGAAGGATTCTATCTACAGGGAAGCCATAGAAGAAATGTGAGCAGTCAAACTTGAAGTCACTGAGATGCACAAGGAGATAGTGAAAGATATATAGATCATAAACCCCACATGTATCTTACAATTTGATGATGGTAGCATGGATTCTAATACCTTAACCAAAAGTTTTAGTGACATTATATCTGGGATCAAAGATAGTGATAGTCTTTCTTCCTGAGACTTCACCATGATAGCTAACATCAAAATGATGTTGTACCTAAAAAAAGAGTTTATTCTTATTTACGGTTCTACTGAGATTGTGTGTTAGTTTATCAACATCAACGTTTTGGATCATACTCAATGATCCATCATAAGGATGAGAGAGCTTATGCCAATATAGAGTTGGAGGATTAGGGAACTAAGGTGGTAGAAGGATGCATGCAAATCAAGGTTTCTTAGTTTGAAGAACCCCATTTCTCACACAATGCAAGAATTTACAAGTGCCTTTAGGAGCTGGAAGTTGGCCAAACAAATTGTAGTGGATGGGGAGAAGCCCAACGAGGAAGTTTAGTTATGGATAGTTATCTCTTGGATTCTATTTTTGAAAAACTATTTAAAACTATTTTTGTCTATAACCATTTTTAACCAAAAGGCTAGGTTTTGATGGAGGCCCTTTTGAGTTTGTTAAAAAAATATAAATGCTGGAGCATTAAACTAGGAACGGGTTAGATTTTAGTCAAATAGAAAAAAATTGCAGCTTATTATCTTTTGGAAGCTTTTTTCTATGATAGTAATAGAAATAAGGTAGTGATATATGCAACTATTATTTCTTTAAGACTTGATGCTTAAGAAATATAATTTAATATATAGATCTATTAGTATTTTTTGGTGGTTTAAAACTTGGAGTTTGAACTCGATCATTTGCAATTGCTTTGAGAACTGATATGATTAATCATGGATAATATCTGTTACTATTTCTTGTGATTGTTGTACCTATTTCTTCCTTTATATATGATCAATTTATGTCGTTGTAGTATTCAATTTGTTCTTAAATCTTATTCTATTGTGGAAATATTGTGTGTTTTTCAATTATTTGTTCAATTCTTGAATTCATGAGCTTTACCTCTGTACGTAAGAGTATGTGAGAGATCCTTAAGCACTTTTAGGAAAAAATGTGCATTTTTTTATTCTTTAGTTAATTCTAATTCATTGAAAATCATTTGGAAAGGGAGATGTACCTATTAAAATTTAGAGGGAAATGGTTAACATAATTTTTACCCAACTGTTGTGAGCATCATTGATTTCCTACAATGGGCATAGACTAAATTATTGAATTTTATAAGGAAAGACAATCTATTCACCAACATATTTTTGGCGACTCTAATAGGGAGTCCCTGGAAAAAGAGGACTACACCCTTAAAGTGGTAATGAGTTACAATGGTCCTATGACATAATGATGTTTTCCCTATTTTGCATCCTAACTTAGGTTTTGAAGATACACAACGTTGGCTTCTAAATTAACAAATTTTGAATAACCTAGTAATAAGAACACATACACCTAGGGGAAGCTAATTCCCATACTCAATGCACCTATTCAGACACCAGGGCCAACTATAAGGCTATTTACTCTTCTTTTCTTCAGGCTTTGTAAAACCTACATGGGTGGACCTTAGGTTCTTTATATGGGACCAGAATCAAATACATAACTAAATCTATAGAATAGATAAATACCCCTGAAATTTCTATGTTTATGTAAACATTCATGGACATGAAATATCTAGTAACAGGGCACATGAATCTGATAAACTAAGTGAGGGTAACCCTTTTCAACTCCTAAACATAAAGGGAAAAGACATTCGATTAAATATTGACATCAACAAAATCTAAATATGGAACAACAAGAATATGTTGATCTTACAATTGATTAGTGCCTTATCTATTGGGCAATCCAACAACTTACAAACACACATCCCTAGAAATCATTGACATATATCATGTATGAGGACCCTGGATCTATCCTATCAACTTGTGAATTAGACCTCAATGTTCATGAAAAATCTCATACTTATACAGTATCCTTGTGATGAAAATATGCAACCCTATCAACATAAGTAAGAATTTACTTGGTTCTTTGTTCCAATAGCAAAATCCAACAAGACATACAACTTTAAGGGGCTGCAAATGGGTTTAAACTCTTTCTTCTTAAACCACAAAACATTATAGATAATAGAGAAAGGAGATGAAAATCAAACTGAAACTAAGAAATTGATTATTCATTGTATTCATCTCTTTGAAATAATACACTTAAGATTCATGCAAATAATTGAGGAATAACTCAATATACCAAGACTATACATAAAATTTGTTACTGTTGTTTGTATATAGAGAAAAACTGAAAATATGGTATCACAGTCATGAGAAAATTCTCCAAAACTCAAATCCTTACAATGAGCAAAGAAGAAAAATATATAGAGAAGAAAAAGGCTACTAGATTAGATTTTGATATTTCCATGTGTCGTACTAAAAACTCTTCATCTTGATGCTGTAAAACTAATCTCTTTGTTCATCTGCTGGCAATCAAAACTCATCAATGTTGTTGTAGAGTATTTGATATATCTCCTTAGAAATGATAAGGAAACCCCCTTCTGAAGGAATGTTAGATATTAGATTCAAAATATGTAGCTTCAATTTGATTTGTCTTGTTCTACTCTTCCCTTTGTGTGAATCATCAATTGCTTCCTACTGACATAACCTTATCCTCCACATTTGCTTTTAAAAGCATTCATTTCATTCTTGATTGTTGCTAGTGTATCTAATCTTATCTCAATCTGATCTTATCCCCCTCTCAAACAACAAATCTTCATTATTGCTAAGGATGTCCTGGAAATAGAAAACTACCTATAAATTTTTTTGTTGAAGGCCTGTGCAAAAATTGATTGCAAAAATGAAAATTTTAGCTTCTCCTAGTTCCGGTGGTATATTATACTCTATGTTTTGGATAAAAAATGTGCCTCTAGAGTTAAATTGAAAAACTAGGCCCTAGGTCATGAATGAGGAATTAAATTAATTTTTCTTAAAAAACCTATATAGTTTAAACTATATAAAATCTCAAATTTAATTCAATTTTTCAAGTCTTAACCTCAGTTGTGCATTCAAATAGGAGCCTTTTGACTTTAATCCCTTAATTTATTACTTTACCCTATTTCGCACTAATCTCTTAAGCCACATGTAAATTTTCCATTGGCCAAGCCACCTCACCTAGGTGGGCCCCACATAATTTTATGCACCATTTGAAACTTTTTTTTTTGAATCTTCTCCTCCTTATGCCATGAACTTATGATTATACATTATATCATATCATCTTATGCTTAAGATTTCATCCTCATGATCTTACAATTCCCATGTTTGGCATAGCATCTTAACTCAATATCTGAAGCCCTTCGATCTCATGAACTTCACCTTCTCATAGCATTGTAACCATCCATTTTGACACTCGCAATCCTACAGTCATCCCAAACTCATGGTGTTACAATCCTACGATGGGCATAGCATCGTAACCCAGCATTTGAAGGACTTCTAATCACATGCTCACATAAAATCTCAAGCCTCTCTCTCCTCCTCACAATTAGATGATATGGTCATTTGGAGAATTCCATGTGGCACCTTTTAAATTGCATGTAATTGGTCAAAATAAGCCCTTGGTTGCTTCTAACTGTCTATCATCCATTCGAGTGGATGGGCCCCTCCATACATGCTTCCATGTTTTGTCTTCAAGTGTCTCTTAAAGACACTAAACAATTGCTTCTTCTATCCATTATACACCACAATTTCCCATCCCACAAGCAATATGGGATAGTATGATTTTTATTCTCCTACACATGCATCATTGAAAACTACTACTCATCCTTGCATCTTTATAATTTGAAATGGCATTACACACCAAGCTGGCAACACAGACAAGGCCTAGAATCATAAACAAATCTCCCTCATTGGCTCGAAGAAATATGATGTTGTCTCCTTTATTACTTTCATTCAAATCACTCTCCTACGGATCTCTGCTCATGCCTACTCTATTCCTCTTCTTCCACTGAGCTCTATTGTTCCTTTCTATTTCCTTGCACATGGATTGCAACCTTTTTTAATATTATGGGAGTTCACCCTCAGCCATACCTTGGAGCTCCTCCTTCCTGCATGGAGCACGACTTCATCTTGCATGGACTATAGCCTCAATCCCCTTCTATCTGTGTGGAGCTCTACATTTTTTCTTTGCCACCATGCCATAGCTGTAAATTTCCATTAATGTGGGTGGAGCTCCTCCCTCTCTTTGTTCTTCCTTGCGGTTCCATGGGTTATGGGGAAGTATAAAAACCATTTTGATTTCCATCTTAAATGACTTCCTTTTAATATCACCTGAAGCAAAGGCACCACCGTGAATGGGATGAGACATAGAGTCAAATTAGAAAATCGAGAACCCAGAAATAAAATCTCCACCCATCATTAGGGCCAACCCACCACCAACTATAGGAGTCATCCTGTTCAGATCCATATCACACGTGGGAAAAAATTGAGGGAGCACATGATCCTCATCATAAAACATTGACATCTCATTCTCAAAAGGATGCTCAATCTCAACTTGCTGGTAACATTTTGGGTTAATGACCATAGCTCTGCAGGTGTAGCTTCTTCATATGAATTGGGTAAAAAATAACATCCCTAGCATGATAATCTCTTCCCTTACCAACATATCATCTGCCACTCTAAAATATAAGTATAATAGATGACATTTTACTATTTATATAAAGAGATTAGAAATAGGGGCCTCAATGTGGAAGGCTCATTCTAGTCTAGATGAAAGGCAATCAAAACATGTGAAATGATCAACAAAATATTGACACAGTCATAAGTACATCATTTCATCAATTGGTAGATATCCTACTAATTTATATTCAGATGATAGAAAACATATACCAATTCATGTATTAGGTTGTACACAAAGACATTCAATTGATGACCAATGATAATGACAAGTACGTGTTAAATATTATCCATTTTTACCAAGAAGATCACATCCCCTTCAGTGATCTGATGAATTTAGTCAGGCCCCAAAGTGGGTTTGACTATTTTTAAAAAATTTTCAAATTATTGACACTTCAAAATTGTTTGTTAATAATCTAGCATTGATTATAATCAAACTCAACCACTTAAAAATCATTAAAAAATTGTTTACCCTATTTTCACAAACTAATTTTTTTGATAGGAAGGCCTATAGGCTGACTTTAAAAAATTGACTAAATAATATAATTGGGATCCAAAATCTAACATGTTGATTATTTGTTCCACATCCTTGCACCTTGTCATATTTCATCTCATGACAACTTTGGGGTCAAGATATTGACTATCAAAGTTGTCTAGTTGAAACTCCTTACAAATAAACATGTCAGAAAACCATAAAATGTGTTCAATTTTGGCTTCTAAAATAGGTCAAACATGTTGTGACATGGAGTCTAATTAGACTCAGAGGTTTATTTGATGCAGTTTTCTCCCCATATTATTTCTGTGGGGGTTTTTGGGGGCAGCACCCCTGAAGCCAAAAATGACCTTATATTGTAAAAGTTGCCAGCTACTATTTTCCTATTGGATGACTTATTCTAGCCCTAATTGTGTAAGCGATAAAAATCTTGTATAAAAGGCTCAGGGTTAGCAATTTCATAATATAATGGTGATATTGTAGCTTCTTGTGGTGGTATTGAGTTGTAAGGGATTATGGATTGTAATCACTGGATAATAATATTGGACTTGTTGTTGGTGGACGTAGCCTAGAGATTGGGTGAACCATGTTAAATCCTAGTGTCTTGTGTTATCTTATGTGTGATCTATTGTTTTTTGATTTTTATATTTGAATATAACTATTATTTTTGTTTGAGGTTTAATCCTAACAAGTGGTATCAGAGCCAGACTGTCATCAATTTTTTTTTGCCAGGCCATCATCATTTTTTTAGTGATCCTCTGCAAGAAGGTCTCATGGTTGAGTGGGAGTTTCACGGTTGACTGGGACCAATGGTAGATGAGGGTAAGCTAAAGGTGGAGAAGTTTAATGGACAAAAATTTTAGTTATGGAAAATGAAAATGGAGGACTATCTTTATCAGAAGGATTTATGGATGTCATTGGAAGGAATATCCAAGAAATAAGGAGCTATGTCAGATGAGGACTGGGAGATTTTAGACAGAAAGACACTTGGAAGCATTCGATTATGCTTGGCACCATTAGTGACATTTAATATTACAAAAGCAAAGATGATGGAAGAGTTGATTCAAACCCTAGTGAAATTGTATGAAAAGCTCTCCACTTCAAACAAGGTATTTCTCATGAAGTGTTTATTTAGTATATAAATGATAGCAGATCATTTAAATGAGTTTAATACTATTACTAGATAGTTATCTTTTGTGGGTATTAATTTTGATGAAGAAATTAGGGTTCTCTTAATTTTGTGTTCTTTGCTTGAAATCTAGAATGACTTGGTAATGGCTATAAGTAATTTTGTTTCTAGATCTAATGACCTAAGATTTGATGATGTGATTGGTGTTATTTTGAGTGAGGAAACTCATAAGAAAATCTCAGGTGGATCTACATCAGGAAGTGCTTTGAACACACAAAGTAGAGGTAGAATGAATGAGAGAGAAATAATTTTGGAAATCATTGGAAATCAAGAGGATAGTCAAAGGGGAAGAGGTCTCAATCTAGAGTTCCAAGAGATTGCTGGTATTGTGGTAAACTAGGGCATAAGAAGAAAGATTATTGGACTTGAAAGAAAAATGAAGCAAATAAACTAGAATGGAAGAAGGAGGCAAATGTGGTAAGTAAAAAATCCAAATAGGATGCTTTTCTTCTATCTTTAGAAAGTGTTGATGATTCATGGTTTTAGATTCTGGTGCTTCATTTCATGCTACACCTCATAGAGGTTATTTCAATGATTATATCAAAGGGAATTTTGGGCTTGTTTATTTGAGAGATAATGAACCTTGTTAGATTGTTGAAAAGGGAAAAGTTAAGATTAAGTTGCAAAATGGGAATCATTGGCTACTACATGAGGTAAGACATGTTCCAAGACTAAGTTGGAATTTAATTTCAGTAGGGCAACTCAATGATGAGGGTTGTGTAGTTACTTTTAATGATAAAAATTGAAAGGTTTTAAAAGGTTCCCTTGTAGTAGAAAAATGTGTGAAAGTAGGCATCTTATATCTTTGTACAGGTCATTCTGTTCCTTCTACTTTGATTGTTTCAGAGAAAAATGAATGTCCAGGAACAATTGCTACTATTGAGCAGGGAGAACAAATAGCCATTGTAGATTCTGATATAGCATAGTGGCACAATAAACTTGGGCATGTGAGTGAGAAAGGTATGAAAGTAATTCATTTAAAGAAAGTTTTACTAAGTTTGAAATGTGTTAAGATGGATTTCTATGCAAGTTGTGTGTATGGAAAATAAAAGAGAGTGAATTTTGTGAAGACTGGGAAGGCAAAGAAAAGTGAGAGATTAGAGCTTGTGCATATAGATGTATGGGGACTAGGTTAGTTGTCTTCCCTTAGTGTCTCTCATTTTTATGTTACATTTATTGATGATACAACTAGAAAATAATGAGTTTATTTCCTTAGATAGAAATCTTATGTATTACAAACTTTTAAGAAATGGAAATTCTTGGTTGAAAATGAGACTGGTAAGAAATTAAAATGTCTTAGATTTGATAATGGTGGCGAGTATTGCAGTCATGGATTTGAATATTATTGCTCTTCTAATGGTATTCATAGGTAGAAAATTGTTCCAAGGACCCTATAGGAAAACGGAGTGGCTGAATGTATGAACAAGACTGTAATGGAGTATGCAAGAAGCATGAGGTTTTATGCAAGGTTGTCCTTAAACATGTGACTGGAGGCTATCAATACTGATAAATATTTGATTAATAGAGGTCCCTCCACTCCTTTGGGCTATGGTATTTTAGAAGAAACATGGAGTGATCAGAAGGTGTGTTATTCTTTTCTCAAAACCTTTGGTTGTGAAGCATTTTCTCATATAGATTCTGAAAATAGAACCAAGCTAGAAGCTAAGTCAAAGAAATGTGTATTTGTTGGATATGGCATTAATGAATTTGGTTATAGGCTTTGGAATTTTGAAAATAATAAAAATTTAAGAAGCATGGATGTCATATTCAATGAGAAAGTATTGTACAAAGATCTATTACACCAACATAAGAAGAAAGAAAATGATTATGTAGTGTTGGATGATACTCCAAAAGATGATGTTCCAATAATTCCTCGTGATGTGCAACAACTGCAATAACAAATACCACACACCCCAGTGAATGTTAGATGGTCAACAAGGCTAAGTAAAAATCCAGAAAGATTTTTCTTATTGATTCTAGTAAACCTAAATGTTATGATGAAGTTGTGCGGCAGATATAAAGATTCAGTGGGAGTCTGCAATGAAAGACGAAATGGACTCTTTGCTGAAAAATAATACATGAGATTTATGCAAGTTGCCTGCAGGTAAAAGGGCTTTACAAAATAACTGGGTTTATAGGTTGAAAGAAGAGGATGGAGGTAAGAAAATATTTAAAGCTAGGATATTTGTAAAAGGATTTGCATACAAAAAGGACATTAATTTTGATGAGATATTTTCTCCTGTTGTTAAAATGACTTTTATTCACACTATTTTAAGTATTGTGACTACTAAAGATTTGCTTTTGGAGTATCTTGATATTAAAACAACCTTTCTTCATGGTGATTTGTATGAAGAGATATATATGGCACAACCATAGGGATTTGAGGTCAAAGGTAAGGAGAACTTAGTGTGCAGATTGAAGAAAAGTTTATATGGCTTGAAGCAAGTACCTTGGCAATGGTATTTGAAATTTGATAGGTTTATGCATGAGCATGGATATAGTAGGTGTCATTCAGATCATTGTGTTTACTTTAAGAGGTTGGATGATGATAGCTACATTATTTTATGTTTATATGTTGATGATATGCTTGTAGCTAGATCTAACATGGATCACATTAAGGGGTTGAAATGCTAGTTAGCACATGAATTTTCTATAAAGGATTTGGGGGCAGCAAAAAAAATCCTTAGTATGAAGATTTGTAGAGATAGAAAGAATAGGAAATTAAATTTATCTTAGGCTGATTATATTGTGAAGGTGTTGCAACGTTTCTCTATGGAGAATGCTAAAGCTGTCAGCACACCTTTACGTGGTCATTTAAAGTTGACTAAGGAGATGTGTTCCAAGACACAAGAAGACAAAGATAAGATGTCCAAGGTACCCTATGCTTCAGCTATAGGAAGCTTGATGTATGCTATGGTATGTACATGGCCAGATATTGCACATGCAGTGGGAGTTATTAGCAGGTATATGAGTCATCTAAGAATTGAGCATTGGAATACAATTCAATAGATTCTTAGATATTTGAGAGGTACATCCAGTAAGTGTTTACACTTTGGGGACTCTACTATTGATATTTGATTGAAAAGATCATTGATTAGAAAGATTTTTGAAGAAGACTATGTGTTTCAATCAATGTTTTGTCACTGATGTCAAACTTACTATTTTCTAGTAAGACAATTGCTTATATGTTTCAAGTAGTATCACTTAGGAGTTATGATTATGTAATGAAGTACAAGGATTCGTTAAGACATTGATAACATAATGTATTGATGATTTACTTGAGGTTACAAAATGGCTGGCTACACTTAGAAAGTTCAGAAGAATAAGTTAAACAAAGTTCATCTACCAAGTTTGACCAAGTGGATAGTAGGTGCTGAGCAAAGTTAGTTCAAGCTAAGCAAAAGGCCAATTGGAGCTGAGTGAAAGAAAATTCTAGTGGATGCTGAGCAAGATAGTAGATGCTGAGTAATTTTTAGTTGATGCCAAGCACTAGTAAAATTTAGTTGGTGCCAAGTGATTTTACAGTTGATGTTGAGTGATGCAGTATGTGTCAAGCATTAGAAGATTGATAATGTCAATAAGTTTGTTTTCTTAGAACTTTTGAATCAGGAGGAATTTTACGTAAACCATTTTGGAGGCAAATTCAAATGGATTCTAAGAGAAGTTTCTAGAGAAGACAAGATATGGGGTAGATACATTGTATCCTACCTAATCCATCCAATACCCTAATTTAGAGGATGGATAATGAGTAAGAAAATGTTCTAATTTCCTATACATATAGGAATGTCTAGTCATGAAGCAAAATAGTTAGAGAGTTTAGTGCAAGAATCTAAGAAGGAGAAGGAGAAAAGGGGTTTTGCTTCATCAAGTGACCCAAGAGAAGAATCTACAATGGTGTACTAAGAAAGAAGGCTTAAGAAGATGAATGCTTGAAGGGTGAACAAGCTGTTAAAGCTACAAAGAATAGAAGCAAAGAAAAATTGAGGATTGAATAGAGATCTATAATCTGCAAGTGAAGTTGTAAGTTGTATCACATCAAAGCTCTACTTTAACCTTCTAACAATTGTATCAGTCTAGGGTAAATCCTTTGGAGTAAGGTTGACTTAACAATAATTGGAAAATAATTTAACAAGGTGGCATTCCAAGTGAATAGCCTAAAGTCCTCTAACAAGGCTCACTTTTAACAGGGTGACTGAAATCCCTTAACTAGGTCACATTTAACAATGTGTATTATAACCTTTAATAGGTTTGGCCTTTAATAGGGCATCACTTTAGAAGAATGAAAAAGGAGTATCATGTTACTAGTGGTTTTTCTCAAATTGGGTTTCCACATTAAATCATTGTGTCAAATGTGTTGATGGATGTGTTGTGTTTCCTGCTTTACATTTTTGCAAGTTGATTTGACAGTAACATATAAGTTTTAGTCGATACACAATGAATGCATGCATGGGTGTGAATGTTTTATGAGTTCACTAAATTGTGATAAAAGTTTTATTTGTACATTTGGACCTTGAATAACCGATTCACCCCCCTGTCAGTTATTCTAAAAGAATTTCAACAATTTGTATTAGATCCATCTTCCTAAGAGGATTAGTTTTAAGGTACTAGAAGCAAAAAGATCAAGATGTCAAAAAGAGAATTACCTAATCTAAATAGAGATAACTTTCCTGCATTGCAAAGTTTGATGAAGCTACACCTTGAAGGACTTAGAGATCATGCAAAATCTTCCATTACAGTGGAGCATGTTGATCTAGTAGGAGCCCTCACTGTTGAAGATATGAGGAAAAAGAAAGAACATAATTAGGCAATGTTGAAGATTGCCTCTGCCATAAGTTATGCTGAATTTGATGATATCAAAGGTCTTGATAGTGTAAAGAAGATGTGGGATGCCTTTGCCACCATCTATGGGGGAGACAAAAATATTCAAAGAGCCAAATCAGAGAGTCTCAGAGGTAAGTTTGATGACATGAGAATGGAAGAAGATGAGAATATTGCTAAATATGTTGCTAGGATAAAAGAAGTTGCTAGTGCAATAAAAGGTGCTACTGGTAAAATAGATAATGATACTATGCTAAGAAAAGTCTTGAGGACATTATTGCCTACTTTTTCCATTAGAGTTTCTACAATCCAAGATTTAAGATGTATATTAGGAAATGATCTAATCCTTGAAGGTCTAGTAGGTAGACTCACTACTTTAAAACTATTTAATTTTGACAACTACAAACCAGAAAGCATTGAATTGGCTTTCAAAGAAAAAATGTTATTGAAGGATTCTAAGGAGATAAAGTAGAAGAAGAAGAAAAGAAAGATTAAATATGCATCTAGTGACAACAACACAAATGAGGAAGACATTGAACAATTGGAAGCATTGCTGGCAAGAAGATTTCACAGAGGAAAAGGAAAGTTCAAAGGTAAGTTACCCATAATTTGTTTTAATTGTAATGAAGTTGGTCATATTGTTGCAAGATGTACATAGAACAAGAACTACAGAGAAGAAAACAAGCACAAAAACAAAAGAGAAGATGATGGTAGAGACTACAGAGGCAAAGGCAAGAAGTCATATTACATTGCTAATGAACATGATTCTGATCAACATGATGAAGTGGTATATGTTGCAATGAAGGATGAATTTGATGAGGATGAGGCAACTGCACTTGTAACTTGTGTGAATAAGAATGATAAATAGATAATTGATAGTGGATGCTCACATCACATTACTGGAGACAAAAGTAAGTTCATTACCTTAACTTGTTATGATGGAAATAGTGTAAGGTTTGGTAATGATGCACCATGTTTGATAAAAGGAAAAGGGTCTATCAAACTCATAGGCAAGATTTCATGTGACAATGCATACTATGTAGAAGAATTGAATTATAACTTGTTAAGTGTGTCACAATTAAATAATTTGGGATGAAAAGTTGAGTTTGAAAATAAAACTGCCAAGATATATGACACAAATAGAAACTTGATTGGAAAAGGTGATCAAACTAGAAGTAATATGTTCTATTTGGATATAGAAGATGCTACTTGTCTTATTGCAAAATTTAATGATGTATGGCTTTGGCACAAGAGATTATGCCATGTTAATTTTGATAATCTGATTAGTATCAGCAACATGAAAAGAGTTATAGGTTTGCCTAAGTTGAAGAAACCTATTAATATAATATGCAAACAATGTTAGCTAGGTAAAATGACAAAGTCAAGTTTTAAGAGTAAAGCTTATACCTCTAAAGAAATACTAGAAATTGTTCATACTAACTTGTGTGGACCTATTGTAGTGCAAAGCTGCAAAGAAAATAAGTACATAATGCTATTTGTTGATGATTACTCTAGGATGATGAAAGTCATGTTTCTAAAATAGAAATATGATGCTTTTCAAATGTTTAAGTGGTACTTGGCAAGAGTTGAAAAAGAAATAGGTAAAAGTCTGAAATGCTTGAGATTAGACAGAGAAGGAGAATTCACTTCAAATGAGTTTGAGATGTTCTATAATGACAGAGGAATCAAAAGACAAACATTTGCACCCAGGACCCCTCCACAAAAATGGAATTGCTGAAAGAAGAAATAGGTCTATAATGGACTATGCTAGAAAACATATGATGGAGAAGAATGTTGCTCTAAAATACTGGAGAGAGGCTGTAAGTATTTTTGTATATACCTTAAATGGTGTGCAAGTCAAGAAAGGTACTCATTCAACACATTTTGAACTATGGTATGAATATCCACCTAATGTGAAATACTTTAAGGTATTTGGAAGTAAATGCTATATTCTTAAAGATGTTAGGAGTGGAAAGTTTGATGCAAAAAGTGAAGAAGGTGTATTCCTTGGTTATCCCATAATAAATAAAGCTTACAAGTGTTTAAATACTAACACTAACAAAATTGTGGAAAGTGGAAATGTGAATTTTGATGAGTTTATAGAAGTACATAAGGCTGAACCTATGAAAGAACTAGAAGAATACAAATCATTTGTATACTTCTATGAAGGAATGCCTACTATAGAAGATGCTACAAATCAAGTTATAAACCAACAACAAGTCTCGATAACTGCTGAGTCACAACCTGTGAATGCCGAGTTGCATTTAAGAACCAAGCTACATTCAGATGCTAAGTTACAAAGTGGAGAAAATGCACATTCTAATTTTGAGATTAGAATACATGAAAGAGATGCTAAAATACCTAACAGAGATGTACACAGTGACACTAAAACTGAGAGACAAAATCTAGTTACAAGAATTGAGCCAAGATTGTCCAAATATGTCAAAAGACATCATCCTGTAGATCAAATCATTAGAGACAAATATGCAAGGCCAATGAAAAGAAATATATTGAGAAGTGAATCATGTTTTCTAAGCATGAAGAAACCTAAGATAGTAAAAGATGCATTGGAAGATGATGACTGGTACAAGGCTAGAAGAAGAAATTCAATAGATAGAGAAGAACAAAACATGGAGTCTCATTCCTAGACCAAAAGACAAGAATGTGATTGACACTAAATGGGTATTCAGAAAAAAGCTAGATGAGAATGGTGAAGTAACAAGGAATAAAGAAAGACTAGTTTGGAAAGGATATACACAAGAAGAAGGAATTGACTATCGTGAGACATTTTCCCTTGTTGCAAGAATGGAAGGAGTGAGAATTCTGCTTGCTTATGCTGCATACAAAGGTTTCAAAGTTTATTAGATGGATGTTAAATCTGAATTTTTGAATGGCATACTAGAAGAGGAGGTCTACATAGACCAACTAGAAGGATTTTTTGATAAAAATAACAAGAACATGGTATGTAGATTGGACAAAGCATTATATGGATTGAAACAAGCACCAAGAGCATGGTATGAGAGACTTCATACTTATCTTGTGAAAATTGGATTTGAAAGGATTGATGATAACAACAATTTGTACATGAAGATGGATAAGGAGAAAGGTATGCTATTATCTAAAATATTTGTTGATGATATCATATTTGGAGGACAAGATGCTTTGTGTAAGGACTTTGCAAATCAGATGAAGTAAGAATTTGAAATGTCAATGTTTGGAGAGAATCAAATTCTTTGTGGGACTACAAGTATATAAGATAAAATATGGTATATATATTACTGAGTCAAAATATGTCAAAGAGATTGTTAGTGAACAGATTGTCCTCCAAGAAAATACATGCAAATATAACCCTGAATTCCCAAGTGAGAAGACTAATCAACACTAACAGTTGGATAGGTTATCATTGAATTGATAACCTTCCTCTGAATTTTATCGGGTATAGCTCCCTATGTAAGATATTTAATGAATTAATTATGGATGCTTTTAACCAAAAAACACGAAAGGACTACAAGCATCTATCCATAAACATAGAGTAGATGTAGAAACCTAAAAGCTAAAAAGGAAAGAAAAGCAAAGAGCAACATATGACACAAGGTTCATTTGTTGTATGCTACATTACATAATGAAAACAAAAATATATCTTCCGTCCTCTTGAGAGAATTAAAAATCAGAGCTTTAAAAGATATTTTGAAATGATAGTGTAACAAGAACATAGTGGCATTAGGATGTATTTCAAAGAAAACTAAAAATGACGCAAATATCATGATTAGTGGAAGGAAAATACATCATAATCAAAGTTCTGATGTGATTAACCTCTAGTCTCCCTTCCCTAAACGTAAAAGACCACAAAGACTCTTTTACACATTTACAACCAGAACCACTATGTAAAGAAAAATTGAAACTCTTTTCAATATTACATTAACAATCAAAATCTTATTCCTATCTCCAACACATAGTTTAGAAAAAGAAAATCAGCCCATGCTCTACCTCTCACAATCTCTCAAGAAAATGGAATACTCTGGAAGATTTTCTCTCTCTATTGTAGCACACAGTCTGTAGTCTAGAAGAAAGAAAAGAATCAAACCCCTTTCATTGTCTTTCATTGGCCTTTTTAACATGTTCTTTCTCGTAACTTTTTAGTTTCATAACTGATTCTTGAAAATGCTCCTTCTTTGCGAGCACTTTCAAAGTTTAAAAAGACTTTCCAAATTTTTGCATCATTCTTGGTTAATAAAATAAAGCATCACTCTTATGCTTCCGGTCTCTTTCTTGGGATAAATTTCATTTCCAAGAATATTAAGATCAAAAATATTTTTAAAGTGACATGTGATCTTAACTTGACAAGTGGCATTTGCTGGTGATGAGGCTCTGTCATAATTTTCTGACTATCATTGACAGTTTTGATAGTACTCTACTTAGTTAGCTATAACTCATAAACCAAGAATAATTTTGAAGATCACTCTAGTCAAATCATGTGTAACTTGCCTATAAACAACATATCCAAAGCTAAGCTAAATCCAACGATGTAACTGGAAGTTATGCCCCTCGCACTGAGTCTATTTTTCTAGAACAACGAGCATCTAATTTCAACAAATCTTGATCTATTTTTATTCAAAACACTACCCATTTGATAACATATAGAAATGTTAGACCATTCATGTTAAATATATATTTCCTTGGCTCCAAATATATGCATTCATCTTCTACAACCATGAGCTCTAAGTGGTACACTCTATTCATTTGCATGCATGTTTTCCCATTGGCATATGGTTGATTGTTGCCTCATTAATGCTGTGTTCTCATTGTTTAACATGCAATAGAAAAGCATTTAGAACCTTCATCGAGTACATTAAATGGAATATCAATATACATTTCAAATGTATGATGCCAATAGTTGTTTCTAGTGCTCTTTGGTTGAACCTGTGCTTTGAACATACTGAACTAGTGAACTGAATGTCAAACCTATGAACTTGACCTTAATATGAACTTTGTATCATAGAGCCTCCAATTTTGTGGGATAATAAACTACAATTCTAACCTAGGAAATGAATCATTGAAACCAAGCCATTGAATCGTACATGTGAACCTCTCAGAATAGATCATTAAACCTACATGGACAAATTGAACTGTTTTGAACTAGTTTGAACTACTTAAAACTTCAGTTCAAAATGGTTCAAGATTCTGCACTTGAAGTTTTAAATTCTAGGTCCATATGTGTACCAACATAGATAAAAAAGACATTTGGACTAGAGGATTCCAAACTAGTAAGTACACCTATGGTGACAAGACTCAAGCTATCAAAGAATGATGATTTAATTGAGGTAAATCAAACATTAAACAGATCCATGATTGGAAAATTGCAATATGTAGTACATAGTAGACCTAATATTACATTAGCTATGGGGATAGTTGCAAGATTCTCTGCTAATCCCAGAGAAAATCACTTGATCATTGTAAAAGGAATAATGAGATACTTGAAAGGAACAAAAGAGTTTGGTTTATACTATAAGAAGAATGAAAAGTTTGAACTAAGAGCATACACTGATGCTGATTGGGCTACCAACATTGATGATGAAAAGATCACTAGTGGAGGAACATTCTTCTTAGGTAAAAGACTTGTTACATGGACTAACAAGAAGCAGAGTTGTACTTCTCAATCTACTACTGAAGTAGAATATGTTGTTGCTACTATTAACTACACAAACATTGTATGGATCAAATAGCTACTTAAGGGAATGAAAGAAGAAATCACATAACCAGTGACACTTTATTGTGATAATACAAGTGTTATCAATATATCAAAAAATCATATGATGCATACAAAGACAAAGCACATTGCAATCAAGTATCATTATGTAAGGGAATTGGTTCAAGATAAAGATGTGAAGATGAAATATGTTAACACAAAGGAGAAAATTGCTAATATCTTCACAAAAGCATTACCTAAGGATGCTTATGAGTATCTAAGAGGTAAACTAGGGGTGATACCCCTATCAAAAGCTATGTAAGAGACAGAGGAAGTGCCCTGCATCAAACAAGCTGACATTCATTTAATACAAATTGATGCAGTGGATCTTACTTTAGGAATTGCCTAAAGTAATCACAAAATAGGAACTACAAATCAATCACAAGCAAGGTGACAGAGGGAGAAATTGAAGAACCTACAAAAGCCTATATCTGCATATATTAAAGATGCCAAGTATTTAGTATATGTCTTTGGCATTGTTCTCAAAGAGGAAGAAAGTACATTAAACTAATCAAGTACAAGAGGAACAATAGAGAAAGTACATCATCAAAAGATCAAGAAAAAAAGAGGGAGAAATAGTAGAGGAATAGTAGAAATTAATGAGAGAAAGGATCAAAGCAAAGAGGAAGAGAGAAAAGGATCAAAACAAAGAGGGAGATATTCTGCTAATCAATTTAGTATGAAAGAGAGAACAAAGAAAGAACTAAGAGGGAGTTATATTTTGTAACCTAATAAGAAGATGGAAGTTTATGATAGAGGGAGAAATTTCAATACAAGTTTTCTTTTTGGTATTGTCTTACTATTTTAACTTAGTTAGTTTGATTGAACAAGATGTTCATCATTTGATTGACTTGGTTGATTAGTTTGGTTTGCCATCAATGCCAAAGAGGGAGATTGTTGATATTTGACTAAAAAGATCATTGATTAGAAATATTTTTGAAGAAGACTATGTGTTTCAATCATTTTTTTGTCACTGATGTCCAACATGCTATTTGTTGGTAAGATAATTGCTTATATGTTTCAAGTACTATCACTCAATTGATTGATGAAGATGATTTGATCAACAAGACGTAACAAAAGTACCTAGAGGAAAGCTTGAGTTATGATTATGTAATGATGCACAAGGATTAGTTAAGGTAGTGATAAAATAATGTATTGATGATCTACTCGAGGTTACAAAATGGCTAGCTACACTTAAAATGTTTAGAAGAATAAGTTAAACAAAGTTCATCTGCCAAGCTTGACCAAGTGGATAGTAAGTGTCAAGAAAAGTTAGTTCAAGCCAAGCAAAAAGTTAGTTGAAGCCAAGTGAAAACAAATTCTAGTGGATGCCGAGAAAGATAGTAAATGTCGAGTAATTTTTAGTTGATGTTGAGCACCAATAAAATCTAGTTGATGTTGGGTGATTTTACAGTTGATGCCAAGTGACGTAGTATGTTCCAAGCATCAGAAGATTGATAATGCCAAGTTGCTACGTTATGACAAAGATCAAAGATTCACCAAATAAAATCTGACAAGTTTGTTTTCTTGGAACTTGTGAATTAGGAGGAAGATAAAATTGATGAGTTGGTGGCACATAATCTTATGTAAACCATTTTGGAGGTGAATTCAAATGGATTCTAAGAGAAGTTTCTATAGAAGACAAGATATGGGGTAGATACATTGTATCCTACCTAATCCATCCAAAACCCTAATTTAGAAAATGGATAATGAGTGAGAAAATGTTCTAATTTCCTGTATATAAGAATGTATAGTCATGAAGCAAAAAAATTAGAGAGTTTGGTGCAAGAATCTGAGAAGGAGAAGGAGAAAAGGGGTTTTGCTTCATTAAGTGACCCAAGAGAAGAATTTGCAATGGTGTATTAACAAATAAGGCTTAAGAAGATAAATGCTTGATAGAGACACAACCAAAGACTAGAATTAGAACACAATAAAAGGGAAATATTATTATCAATGATAAAATGCCCTATGGGCTTACAATAATATGATTCTGGAGAAAGAATCCTCTGCACAGTACCTTCTCTCTAACTCCACCAAGAACTGCCTTTACAAGGACATAAATGTTCTTAAATAAGCCCAAATGGTTTAGGGTTAGGAATTGTTGGTGTAAATAAGTACTTTACTATTTACACTTACTTAAGTTTACTTAGGTTAATGCATTATTTAATTATTTTACATTATTTTATTATTTTTATTTATGAGACACTTAGGAGTTTGCACACCTTTTGAGTTGTCATGTTGACAACACAGGAATATGCAACTCTATTTGAGCACATGGTGTCTACAACACTATTTTGCATGTCCCACCCTTGTAGACTTATCCTCTCATCATCACACTTACTTTCGTGCTTGATGGAGGATAATCCATATTTGGTGGACATGTGCTTGGTTGTATGACACTTCATGGTGCTAACTTCTATGCATTCCAAAAGCTCTCTTGAGGCCTTTATATACAGGCACTCATAGTGTACTCTTATGAGTATCAAATTATTGAATACATTGTTATTCTGATCATACTTTGTCTACTTTGGTCTATTGTGTGCTTGTGTTTGAGTTCTTAGTTCCTGGGTGAATTTTTCCCTTAGGCAAATTCTTACATGGTATCAGAGAAACTTTGAGATTTTCTCATCACAAGCCGTTTGAGACCTCTTGCTTGCTTCATCACCTCAAGCTGAATTCAGAGTGCTACAAAAATTGAGAGCATCCAGCATCAGATCTGACCTCTCCATTGCATCTGGAACACTGAACCAGTGAAAATCAACTATAAGCATGCCAATCTTGGCCCAAAGTCGACCGTAAGGCAATTTTTTTTGCAAATCAGAACCCAGAGGCCTCGATTTGCGGTATGGGTACGGTCATTTTCGCAGATTTATGAATTAATTTCAGATCTGAATTATTTTTATTTCTTTGTAATTATTTTTTTTTTCAAAATTATTTTTCAGACTAGCAGCAGAAAATTTTTTTTAGCCAAACCGGGCAATCACACCCCAGCTTGGCTCTGTAATTTGGGCGAAATATTTGTTATTATTTTGCAGGGTTTACTTCCCACCATTTATTACAACACAGCAGTAGAGACCGTACCTCTGCAAATTCACAGCGACGATAATAACAAATCCAACGAGAACACCATATCCCCAGTCAACAACATTACCAACTAGCCTTTCCAATCTTCGGCAATAGCTTTGCAATTTATTTATCGCCTGTGGCACTTTCTTCATATACAATGCTAAAAGAGATAACCCACTGATTGTGGGACTAAATACCCATCTCTCCGGCAAACGCTCGCCCAATTTCTTGGCGATGGAAAGCCTTCATCCCGGCTTCGCATATTTCGACGACTCTGTAGGCTTTTCCAAAAATGCATCATTTTTTGATCTGCAGATTTTCATCTCCCTACCACATCAGCGGTGCCATTTGGCATCACGTCATCTTGACACGTCCTCTAATCTAGAATTGCCACATTGCCATGTCGATAGCTAAATCCTACATTTGCCACATGGTTCATACAAATTTTTCCACGTGTCTCATTCGTACAATACAGACGCCGAGTCAGCTGACACGTCACTAGAGGGACTGTCTTTTTTGCTGATGTCATCTTTTCATAGTGTTAAATTTGACGCCCATCTTGACGTCATTCCTAGGCGGTCTTAGAACTGCATTAACAACTGTTTGACCGTCAAATTTAAACTCGCAGTTTCTCTTCCAGACCCCTCTCCAGATTGCTTTTCAATTTGGCAACCTGACTTTGCGAGCTCCTAACTTGGACATCCAGACTCTGATTCAGGTGCAATTTTTTTAAAAATTAGGTAGAATTTCTTGATTTTTCTAGTGGTAATGTTGTTTTCTAATTTTGGTGCACAAATTTTGCATAATTTACATTTTTTGGTGACTGCACCTACATAATCCTACCTTTTGCAACTTCAGAAGCTCCGTACAGGCACATCTGATCACCTTTTTAGGTTCCTTTTTTTTGAAAGTGCATTTTTTTTATCTACTTTCCAGATCTGAAGTCAGATTCTAGGGTTCACTTCCAGAATTAGGCCTTCTTTGGCGTTGTAAAGCTTTGATTCTTTTTCAAAATAGTTGTAAAACTAAGCTACAGTGCTTAAGTGATAGATTTCAGCCTCATAAGGTAGTTGTAAAAGCAAAATCAGAAAGTCCACTTTGTTCTTTTTGACAAGTGGCCCATTGTAAACACACTACTTATAAAGTGCCAAAGCATCTTATTTGGGGGGGTCTTTTGATTGAGTGAAAAGAGGGGGTGTGTACTATATTTTTTATGTCTCTCTATTGTGCTCTTTCATTTCTGCATCATGAGTTTTAAATGTCCTCCTTTAACTTCACAGAACTATTCTACATGGCAAGATATTGCATGGAGTAGATTAATGGAAAATGGATATAGTTTATATGTTGATGGTACAATTACTCAACCTACTGATGCTAAAGAACTCATTGATTGGAAAAGACAATACCAACAAGCTTTAGGTGTTATTAGGAGTTGTGTACATGGGGATCTTCTCTTTCACATTAAAAATTGTTCAAAATCTAAGGAAGCTTGGGACAAACTTGAACAGTTGTATGGTAAAGTGGATGAAGAAAAGGGATTTCAGATTGAGGATGATCTACTTCTCTTGGATCCTAAAAATTATGACACAATTTAGGATTATATCATCAAAGTCAATGAGTATAGGGCACTCCTTAAAGATTGTGGAAATCTCATCAAGGATGATAGGTTGATACATCACATCCTGAAGAAGCTACCTACTGAGTACACCAAGTTTGTTTCGAGTTTTAACACTCACAAGTTAACCATGGGATTTGCTTACCAGAAACCTTCCTTTGATGGATTTTTAGACATGTTGATTGTTGAACAATCTCACTTGGTGGATTTTGCCCTTCTCAAGTCATCTAAGACCAAAGCCTTGGTGGCTAGTGATGCTCAGAAATCTAGTCAAGGGGGAAAAAGCAACAAGAAGAAGAAGTAGTGGAAGCAGAAAACACAATCTGAGACACAACATGACTCCTCTCAACAAGGCAGTTCTTCTTCAAACAAGAAGGGAAGTAATGAAAAGAAGGACAAACTCTTTTGTGCATATTGTAAAAAGCCAAATCATGATGAGCATCATTGCAAGACAAAAAGAATCGATGAGTTAGAAAACCTACTCAAGAAGAACAAGATTCAAGTGCCAGGTACTTCCAAGGATTCTACTCCAACCTCTTCAAAGGATAAAGGTCAAGCACTTATGGCCAACACAAGTTCTTCTTCAGAATGGATACTTGACTCAAGTGCCTCTTAACACATGGGTTCTTCAAGGGAAGACTTTTCTTCATTGAAGCAGTCAAAGGTACCACACATCTTCATGGGAGATGATGCTAAGATGGAAGTTGAAGGGAAAGGACATGTAGAAATTGGAAGATGGAGAACTCAAATATGTTCTCTACATTCCAAATATAAACTCCAATCTCCTATCAGTTTACCAAATCACTCACCTTGGAGATGGTCATAAGGTTGTGTTCCTTCCAAATTCAGTGATGGTGCGAAGTCTCAAAGATGATTCATTGGTAGCAGTTGGGAAAGTCAATGATGACAAGAGGCTTTATTCCTTCTCCCATTTTGTGCCTAAGAGTTCTTCTCAAGCCTTGTTACCTCACTCTACTTCAAACAACTTATGGCATGAGTGGTTTGGTCACCTTGACTTCCGCTCCCTTCATCAACTTTGCTCAAAACAGATGGTCAAAGGTCTACCCAACATCAACTTTTCTAAGGGGGAGTGTTCATCTTGTTTATTGGATATGAATCTCAAGAAGAAGTATGATAAAGGGAAGTCTTCTCGAGCTCCAATTATTCTTCAACTAGTTCACATGGTATTAGCAGGACCCTTTGTAGTGACTTTAGTCAGCCAAGGCTGCTACATACTCGCATTTGTTGATGACTTTTCAAGATTCACTTGGGTCTTCTTCCTTCATCATAAGAATGAAGTAGTTCATAAGCTTCAAGACTTAAAGACTCATGTTGAACACAAGACAAAGAAAGCCATCAAAGTACTTAGAGTGGACAATGAGAACTGATATGTTCATAGAAGACTTAAGAACTTTTGCAAAATTGAGGGGATTGATCTTCAAAACTCACCAACATTTAGTCCACACAAGACAGATTTTGCAGCAACGATGATTAGGAATCTCAAGACCATTGCAAGTTGCATGATAAAGGCCAAGTCTCTCGATCCTACACTTGAAGTTGAAGCCATTAGTAGTGCTACTCACATACTTAACAGATCTCCTCATCTAGCCTTAGATGGAAAGACTTCTTTTGAGGCATGGTGCGGCAGAAAACTAGTTGCGAGTCACCTTAGAGTCTTCAGTTGTCCAGCATGGGCAAACCTTTCTTCCAGGAGTTGCAAGGCACTAGCACCTAGGCCTTGTACCTTTATTGGTTATGAAGACAGTATGAAGGCTTATAGACTAATGGATCCAGAGACACATGAGATTTTTGTGGAGAAGGATGTTCACTTTGAGGAAAGTTCTCTAAGCTTATCCTCTACTCCTCTCCGCACTTCATACATAGTGGAAACTGATAGTGACACCAACAATAGTGCTTCAACAGGTTTAGACATGTGGGGTTCTGTTGATAGTTATAGTGAGAGTTTACATCAGTCCAATCCACGTGCTTATATTGCCACAGTGAAAGATCCATCTTAGCATGGTACATCTCATCTTCTAGTTCCAGCTTTAGTTGACTTGGGAGACAGACTTGAGGACAAACATCTTCTCATTGGTGATGATTCTTCTACAGTTGTTGCGAGGGCTCACTCTGACCCTCATGTCCATTCTCTACATGATCAATCTTCATAGGTTGGCGTGATTGTGGATCCTTATGAATAGCAATTAGTGGAGGAATCTTTGTCAGTAAAGGAGACAGATGGTTCAGTGGAATAGGTTCAACAAACATCCTTTCCAGATCTGCATTCATTCTTTTTAGCACAGTTGGAAGGGGTGAACTTCAGCATTAGTATGGGGATACTTGAGCAGGTTTCAGGACCACCATACATCTTCAGGATAGTACTTTTGGCATTGTTTCTTCCTAAGGGGAGGAACACTATCCTGCATTCTTGGACCAGCTTCTTCATCGAAGCAGCTTTCACTTGTTGGCATTCTTCTTTTGGGGGGGGGAGCCTATTCTGTCTCTCTTCCTTCTCTTATTCTCTTTTGTATATATTGGATGTATGTCGTAATGGGGGGGGTCTTGATTACTCCATCCATCGATGCATCCTTCCTTATCTCTCTTTTTGGGGGAGGGTTTTTCCCATGAGGTTTTCCCTCTTTCCCCGCTTTATGGGAGATTGCATTTCATTATGTACATGGGTACCTTACATGGCCTAGTAGCCGGGACCCATTTTGCATCTTCATCCTAGTTCATAAGCTTAAGGGCATTCCCCTTAGTTGCACTTAAGGGGGGGTGTTGGTGTAAATAAGTACTTTACTATTTACACTTACTTAAGTTTACTTAGGTTAATGCATTATTTAATTATTTTGCATTATTTTATTATTTTTATTTATGATACGCTTAGGAGTTTGCACACCTTTTGAGTTGTCATGTTGACAACACAGGAATACACAACTCTATTTGAGCACATGGTGTCTACAACACTGTTTTGCGTGTCCCACGCTTTTAGACTTATCCTCTCATCATTGCACTTACTTTCGTGCTTAATGGAGGATAATCCATATCTAGTGGACATGTGCTTGGTTGTATGACACTTCATGGTGCTAACTTCTATGCATTCTAGAAGCTCTCCTAAGGCCTTTATATACAGGCACTCCTAGTGTACTCTTATGAGTATCAAATTATTGAATACATTGTTATTCTAATCATACTCTGTCTACTTTGGTCTGCTGTGTGCTTGTGTTTGAGTTCTTAGTTCCTGGGTGAATTTTTCCCTTAGGAAAATTCTTATAGGAATAAATTCTAGAATATGCCAGTTGGAATCCACCACCAAAATAGAAGGTTCCAAAAATCATGTTAGAAGTCAGTGTAAAATTAGAAGAATCAAGAAATGGTAGTCCAACTTTCGAGAGGTATAACCTTTGAACCGTAACTTTGATTGACAAACCATTTACATTTTCAAAAAGCTCTCAAAGTTCTCTATAGCCTTATGGATAGGCTTCACTCATCCCCCATTTTTTGGCCCCATACAAGGCCATTTAGTGCCCCTAATCTAACTTTGAACTGCTCTTAGGAGGTCTCCAAGAAAATTAAAACTGCAATAACTTTCTAATCGTAAAGCCCTTTGACCTAATTATTTTTTTGGAGCATTTTAAATTACAAGTATAATCATCCCTCCAACTTACACCCTCTAACACTTCATAATTTTGGCTTAATTACAAAATAACTCATTTTCTACATTTACATGTATCCCAAAGTGCTTAAAAACTAATAAAACTCCAACCCATAAAACTATTAGTGGGACTATGAGAGTTGGAACCTTTATTTGACCTAAATGGGTTTCCAAAAATGAAAACACATGAAATAAAAACTATCCCTAAGTATATTCTTGGGTGATACAGGATTGCCCTTACACTACTGGATGCTCCTGCCTCAGACACCTAGGGTAGATTGAAAAGTGACCTTGTCACTTTATGGTAGAGGAAAACTCAAATGGGAAATCTCCGCTACTGATATCCAAGTTGAGTCCTCTATTGGTCATCCTTTCCACTTCACCAAGTACTCTTCATATTACCTATTTTTGGTACTCCTACCAACACGACCATCCAGAATCTCTTCTATCTCCTCCTTCTAAGAAGTAGGAATTGGACATGGCTCTAGCATCAACCCCTCATTTGCACCATCATCATGAAATTATGTTAAGTTTGCGATGTTGAAGATAGGATAAATGTGAATCCCATCAGGCAACTCTACCTCATATGCATTTCCCAAGTCACGTTTCTTCAAAATTTTGTAGGGGCCAAATTTCTTCATCTTCAGTTTGTTGTAAGTACCCACTAGAAACCATTCTTTTCGTAAGTGTACCATAACTAGATCTCCTACTTGAAATTACTTATGTCTCCTCCTTTGATCTACCCTAGCTTTATACTATTGATTCATCTTGGTAATGTGTGCATGGACCTCCTCATGTAAGCTCTTGACATGTTCAATGAATTCTTCTATCTTGGCACTTGTCCTCTCCCCTTGCTCCATCTTCCTTAATTTTGGTGTAGTCCTTGGGGTACTCCCATACACAATTTGGAATGGGGATCTACTAGTACTCCTATTTATAGAATTATTGTAAGCAAATTCCTCTTGTGGTAGAATCAAATCCCATCCCTTGGGCTTATCTCCCACTAAACACCTAAGCAAATTGCCCAGACTTCTATTTACCACTTATGTCTGTCTGTGAGTCTGTGGATGATGTGTAGAACTGAACTTCAATTCAATCATCAACTTATTCCATAATTTCCTTTAGAAATACCCCACAAATTTATTATCTCTGTTAGAAACAATACTCTTTGGGAGACTATGTAGTCTCACCACCTTACTGAAAAACAAATCTGTAATATGTACAACATCATGTGTTTTTTGTCATGGAATGAAATATGCCATCTTGGAGAACCTATCAACCACCACAAATACTAAGTCATTACCCCTTTGTGTCCTTGGCAATCCAAGAACAAAATCCATACTTATGTCCTCCCATGGCTTTGATGGAAGGGTAAAAGCATAGATCTGTGTCATCGTTTGTGATACAAAAACCTGTTTTGGTCAAATCTCATTTCTCTATCAAAACTCAATTTTTAAAAAAAACTAAAAATACCCTTTTATAGATTTCAGATTCAATATCATCATTATATAAATTTTTGAGTGTTTTGATTAGTTATAATATGTTATAATCTAAAAATATTATAAGTTGATATTTCAACATTTCAGAAGATGCTCTCTCAAAAAATAAAAATAAATAGTAAATCATATCAAAAAAATTTAAAAAATATATTTATCACTAGAGGAGAGAATCCTCTTCATGAATATGTAATTTTTTTTCAAGAAGGTATAGATTTGATAGGGAAGTTTTGACGGGAGGAAAAAACTGTTGGATTCTGACAAGGTCGAACTTGAGTACTTATAACAAAAAAAATATACATCAAAAATAATTATTTCTTTTTTTGTACACTAGCTATACATGTCATCTATAAAATATTTTCAAATCATAACAAAAAAAGATGATTTGCACATACTTGTTTGACGGGAACTACATCCTATATTTTTTACAGTTAAAAAAGGAACTTCAAAATAAAATAAAATGAATAAATTCTTAGTCAAAAAAATAATAAAAATTATAGGCATAAAATTCATACAATTCTACACATTTCATCAGTTTACATCATCTTCATATTTTAAACGCAAATACCATTTTTTTTGTCATTAATGTTGAACTGTCACATTCTGATATCACTTTTCTTTATAAAAGGTGACACAGGTTTGTGCTTTTACCCAGAATAGACAATGACTGATAGAGTCCAATATTGTGGCTAAACCTTTTGGCTATTTGACATACTTGACAACTCTGTAAAAATTTCTTCACATCTTATGACTTTTGAGGCCAAAAATAATGTTCTCTAAGAATGGAAATGGTCTTATCTTGACCAAAGTGTCCTACCATTCCCCCATTGTGTTTCTCCTTGATCAAATTTTCCCTCATGGAGCTCCTTGGAATGCATAATTGATTGCCCTTGAACAACATACCATCTTGAATCAAATAATCTAGCCACCTGGTCCTGTCTACAGTAATAGGTTCTTTACAAGCCTTCCATGCTTTGACAAAATTAGGATCCTCAAGATACAGATTCTTGAGTTCATCAAACCCAACCACTTCAACCTGCATTACTGCCAGCAACAATTGTGTCCTACTCAATGCATCTGCAACCCTACTAGACCTTCCACTTCTATGTTTCAACACAAATGTATAGATCTACATGAAATCTACCGACTTCAAATGTCTCTGGTTGAATTTACCTTGGCTATTTAGGTACTAAAATTCTTGGTGATCAGTATACAAGACAAAAATTCTTTTGGCAATAAATAATGCCTCCATTTCTTTAAGGCCTAAATGGTTGCATAGAACTCTTGATCATAAACACAATACTTCTTCTTTGCATCATTTAATTTTTCACTAAAATATGTAATAGGCTTACCTTCTTAGCTCAATACAACCCCAATAGCATTGCCACTAGCATCATAATCTACCTGGAGCACTTTACTAAAATTAGGAAGTGCCAACATAGGTTGTTCTATCACCTTCTTCAATAGTTCAAAACTCCTTGCAGTTGCTGTAGTCTACTTGAACTCTTTCCTATCCCCCCTTATTGTTTTAGTCAAGGGTGCACATATGCCATTGAAATTCTTAATGACCTTCCTATAAAAACCAACCAGACCATGAAATGATCTCACCTTAGTAGCAGACCTTGGAGTAGGCCATTCCAAGATGGCTTTTACCTTCTTTGGATCCATTTTGAGACCTTCAGATGATACAACAAACCCCAAGTAGACTAAATCTTTCTTTACAAAGCTACATTTCTTCAAATTAATTAACATTTTCTCTTCCCTCAACCTTTCAAGGACTTTACAAATGTGCAATAAATGTTCATCCAAAGTCTTTCTGAAAATTAAAATATCATCCAAATAGACAATAACAAATTTTCCCAAGAATTTCTTTAGTACCTCATTCATAAGCTGCATGAAGGTGCTTGGTATGTTGGTTAGTCCAAAAGGTATGACTAACCACTCATATAGACCCTCCTTGGTCTTGAATGTAGTCTTCCACTCATCTCCCTCTTGTATCCATATTTGGTGATAGCACTCTTGAGATCTATCTTTGTGAAGTACTAAGCCCCACTCAAGTAGTCCATAAGATCATCCATTCTTGGAAAAGGAAACTGATACTTGATGGTTATTTTGTTTATAGCTTGAGAGTCTATGCACATTCTCCACTCTCCATCCTTCTTTGGTGCTAGTACTATAGGTACTGCACATGAACTCAAGCTCTCTCGAATCAAACCCTTTCTCAATAGCTCTTGAACTTTTTTGTTTAGCTCCTTAGTTTTAGTAGGAGTCATCCTATGAGCAACCTTGTTGGGAAAACTAGCTCCAGGGATCAAATCTATCTAATGACTGATTTGCCTTACTAGTGGCAACCCTTCTGGAACATTATTAGAGATGACATCTCCATACTCACTTAATGGGCTTGAAACTTCAGGTGGAATTTCACTACTACCTTCCTTATATTTTCTAGGAATCAAAGCATAACACATACGCTGATGTTTCATACCATCCCAAAAATTTCTTCCATCAACAAGACATATCCTAACACTACTGCATACCTTTTCACCTTCCTTTACTAAGGGCTTCAATTTGTGGAGAACTCCATCCTTTGTCAGAGAGTATGTATTTGCATGATCATCATGTATAGCATGTCTTTCAAATTGACATGGTCTTCCCAACAATAAATGGAAGACATCCATTGGAATAATGTCGTAGAGAACTTCATCATGGTAATTCCCAATCTTGAACTTCACCAAACATTGTTCACTGACCAATACCTTATGATCATCCTTCACCCAAGCAATCTAATAGGGTTGGGGGTGTTTCTCCCTCTTGAGCTTTATCTTAGAGACCATCTCCTTAGATACCAAGTTGTCTGTGCTTCCACTATCAACAATCAAATCACAACACTTATCCTCACACTTGCACCTAGTATGAAACAAAATCCTTCTTTGTCTAGGTTTAGTCTCACCACTTAGTAAGACCCTTTCATTTGCAAGAACCTCTCCTCTTTCTGCATCCTTTGAATGTGATGACTATGCATCCTCATCCACATGATCAACCCTTGCTTGACCATCAGCTCTCCTATCTGTCCTTCCTTGTTGTTGACAGCATTCAAAGGCATGATGAACTTCTTCATTGCAATGAAAATAGGTACCTCAGAAACCTCCTCTTCCTAATCCTTGTCCACATCCTCTACCTCTTCCTCTCTAATCTCCAAAGTTTTGATCATGGGAGCAGTTGAAACCCTCGTTTCTCTGGTTTCTACTAGTACCCACATATTCATTTTTCTTTTGGGTCTCATTTTGGCCTCCAAATGACCTACTGCCCCCCCTTCCTCCTTGACCGCACCCTCTTTACCTTCCTTCAAACTTTTTATTTAGCTTCTCTTCAACTCATAGGGAAAACTGGTATACCTCTTTAATACTAGTCATTCTAACTAGACTTAACGCCTCCTGAATGCTAGGTCATAACCCATTGAGGTAATGAGCAACCTTCTCCTTATTTTCTTTTACATGCCCTACCCTAATAAGAAGTTAGTAAAATTCCTCTGTGTATTCCTGGGCAAATTTTCCTGCTTGCTTTAATCCTTGCATTTTCTTGAACAAATCAAGCTTGTAGTCAATAGGAATGAATTGCTTCTTTAGTTTGTCCACCATGTAATCCCACCTTGTGATTTTCTCCTTTCCTCTTCTATTTCTTTCCAGTTGAATCTCTTGCAATCAGATTTTGGAATGGCCTTTCATTTTGGCCTTCACAAATTTAACCCTCACTGGGTCCCTAATATCCTTATACTCAAAATACTCCTCTAGTTCATTGATCCAGTTGATCAACTCATTCGGGTTTAGATTTCCTGAAAACATATCCACATCAATTTTAGGTCTTTTTCCAAGCTTAGAAATGGCCCTAAAAAGCCTCTCCTCTGCTTGATTTAGGACTTCCTTATTGCCTTCCCCTTCCTATCCAATATTTTGTTCGTCTTCATTTTGTTCCTCACTTTCGTTGCCTGCGACAACATTCATTCCTCTACGGATCTCCTCCTGTAATGCTTGAACTTGTCTCTAGAGGGCTCTAACCTTAGGAGTAACAACTCTAGCCCTTCGACCACATTCCCTTCATGGAGGCATCTTCTTGTCTCAAACCCACAACCTCATAGTCTTGGTGCAAACTGCATCACAGTCGGCACTCTATCTACACACTTAGGAAAACTTGCTCTAATACCACTTGATGGAGACACAACCAAAGACCAAAATGAGAACATAAGAAAAGGAAAATATTATTATCAATGATAAAATGCCATATGGGCTTACAATAATATGATTCTAGAGAAAGAATCCTCCACACAGTACCTTCTCTCTAACTCCATCGAGAACTACCTTTACAAGGCCAAAAACGTTCTTAAATAAGCCCAAATGGTTTAGGGTTAGGAATACATTCTAGAATATGCCAGTTGGTATCCACCACCAAAATAGAAGGTTCCAAAAATCATGTTAGAAGTCAGTGTAAAATTAGAAGAATCTAGAAATGGTAGTCCAACTTTCGGGAGGCATAACTTTTGAAATGTAACTCCGATTAATGAACCATTTACATTTCTAGGAAGCTCTCAAAGTGCTCTATAGTCCTATGGATAGGATTTTCTTGTCCCCCATTATTTGAACCTATAAAAGGCCATTTATTTCTATGAATATGACTTTGAACCACTCTTAAAAGGTCTCCAAGAAAATTAAACTACAATAACTTTCTAACAGTAAAGCCCTTTGACCTAATTCTTTTTCTGGAGCATTTTAAATTACAAGTATAATCATCCCTCCAACTTACACCCTCTAAATCTTCATAATTTTTTCTTAGTTACAAAATAACTCATTTTTATATTTACATGTATTCCAAGGTGCTTAAAAACTAATAAAACTCTAAACCAGAAAACTATTAGTGGGACTGTGAGAGTTGGAACCTTTATTTGACCCAAATGGGTATCCAAAAATGAAAGCACATGAAACAAAAACTATCCCTAAGCATATTTTTGGGTGATATAGGATTTCCCTTACACCACTAGATGCTCTTGCATCAATGCTTGAAGGGTGAACAAGTTGTTAGAGCTGCAAAGAATGGAAGCTAGGTAGAATTGAGGACTGAACAAAGATCTATAATCTGTAAGTGAAGTTGTAAGTTGTATTAGATCGAAGCTCTACTATTACTTTCTAACAATTGTATTAGTCTAGGGTAAATCCATTAGAGTAAGGTTGACTTCATAGTCATTGGAAAATCTTTTACAAGGGTGAAATTTCAAGTGAATGGCCTAAATTCCTCTAACAAGGCTCACTTTTAACAGGGTGACTAAAATCCCTTAACTAGGTCACATTTAACAGTGTGTATTGTAATCTTTAATAGGGTTGGCCTTTAATAGGGCATCCCTTCATAAGAGTGAAAAAGGAGTAGCATGTTACTAGTGGTTTTTCCCAAATTGGGTTTCCACATTAAATCATTGTGTCAAATTTTCTGATGGATGTGTTGTGTTTCATGCTTTACATGGGTATTTATCAATCTGCATTTCATGACACCAGTAAAACTTCACAAATTGCATTGGAATTATGTTTGAAAACCAATCAAATAGATTTTTCATATGCTCAAAACTAAAACATAGCAAGTGCTTGACCTCTAGAATACAACACAAAAGGAATTTTCTTAGTTTGGTCAATTGGCTCAAAGATATAACTGGTCAAATAGGGCTTCCCAGAATTCTAAGAAATATGCATTAGCATGACAGATAAGTATCAACTTTGAGGGGTTCAAAACCTAATCAAAACATATTAAAATGACTTGAAAACTAAAACATAGGTTATTTGATATGCATACGAAATACTCCCAAAGTGGTGAGTCATAAAACATAACTACGTGCAAGATATTCAAATGAAAACTAGGCTTCTTGTCATTGTTTGACACTTGAGCAAAAATGTAGAATTGAACATTGCTCGAAATGAAACTTCATGACTCATAATGACAATTTATTATCATAGGATGCATGGATATGCTGAATGTAAAGTTTTAGAAACATTAAAAACCTCTTAGACCTTAAAAAAACACCTGGGTACACAAGCATTACAATGCGCTTATAGGGCTTAAATGGACTCAAAAGTTCAGAATTGTACTCAAAATGGGAATGCAATTTTGAGTCCCATCACACAGGAAGACATCATTTCTGACTTAACTTCAATTTCCTAGACATTGTGTCAAAATAATTAGCAGTTCCAATAGTTTCTAAACATCTTAGAAAGAGAAGAGGAACACACTAAACTTTTAAGAGGTGTGCCAGAGGTTCAAGAAGTGACACTATTTGATAGACTTATCCAAGCCCCTACAAGACCCTAAGTAGAAAGAAAGAAAAATAGTTATGATTGAGAAAAGATACACAAGGGGGGAGAGAGAGAAGGGCATCCTTGAAATTTTTTTTGATCCTTTAAAAAATTTGAATTTTCTTCCTAATTTTAATACTCTAGGCAAAAGCAAGACTAAATCGTGTAGTAGGCCTAATTCCCTTCCCAAGTACTCTCCTATCTCACCTTTGGTGCAATCTCTCCTCCCACTAAGAGCTCTAATCCCTTCTCACATTGATATTCAGCCATTGTGATTTAGGTTACCAAACATGGCTGTCAACCAACCTTGGTGACATAATATAAGATCTTTGAACCTTGGGCTTAACCCTACTGCATTGCCCAAAGGTTTAATTGAGATTTTTCCCAAGTTTAGTGGAGATGGAAAAGTTTGTACAAGTGATCACCTAAGTGCCTTCCACACAACATGCAGTCATAAGTGTTCCTACTTAGGAGATAGCCATGAGGTTTTTTATTTGGACACTCACTGATGCAGTGACCAATTGGTTCAATCACCTATCTCAACATTCCATAGCTAGTTGGGATGACATGAAAACAAAATTTGAAAGTAGGTTCAAAAATCCTAACAATGAGTGCTCTTTGCTACTTCAATTAAGCCAATTGAAGAAAGAAATACATGAGCCCATGAGGGAATTCGTCGCTAAATTCAATAGATTGATACAAAGAATCCCCACTACCTCTAGACCAAATAGTGAAAATCAAAAGATTTTATTTGTAAATGTTGTCCCACCTGATGTAAGTTTTCATTTGTTGAAAGATGTAGTAGTTGAGTTGGTTGCTTCTCAAAGACTAGTTGTCTAGTTGGAAGATGCACTGATCACAATGGGTAAATGGAGAAGAGAAGTACAATCCTCTGGACTAACCTCTACTTCTGCCCCCACTAACCCCTTCATGTAGAGATTGATGAATAATATGGCTATGTTAAAAAGGTAGTAGAATAGAGCTAACACTCATTACCAATCCCCATATTAGGATGTTAACTAAGGGCATCAACACTTAGGCCATAGAAAGACCCCTTAATAGCCCCTCAGCAAAGGTTACAAATTGAAGAGGCACCTAAAGAGACTATGGGTTTGTTTCACCTAACCACAGATCATGATAGGAAAAATTGCATTGATCAGTTGAGGTACATTCAGATGGCGAAGGATGCTCTTACTGTAGAACAACTGTGTAGTGCCTACCCCTAGTTAACTTTTTTGATTTGATTGCTGAATTCTTTTAGGCCAGCTTATGTTTATGCTTGATGATTAGTAGCATTATTTTCTAGATTATAGGATATTGTTTTCATAAACAATTGATTATATGATGAGACTACTTTGGTACTAGTTACTTCATGTATGCATGATTATACCTTGATGATGATTATTTACAATGATTTTAGTTATTTAATGATGTTAGTTAGATAGATTATTTGTATGTGTTTTCTATGGATACTTACCCCATACTGCATGTGTATGGTGTGCATGTATGTTTTCTTTATGTATGATGTTTCTATTGTGGTTAAGGAAGGGAGTCATAGTCACCTAGTAGTTAGAATCTAAATGATGCACCACTTCCTGTCATTGCTTGTTTTGTTTAGAATATATGTGTTTGTACATGCATGAATTTTATGCAGATTGTAGGTACCAAGTATCGACTTCCCTAAATTGCCATGACAAGCGTACCCTATTGAAATATCTCAATGGTAAGAGAGGGGAGATAAATTCTTGAGTCCAAATCCTAACCTTTAAACAAATTGTCCTAGAAGACTAGGACAAGTATTTGAGATGATTACCCTTCCGAATTCGTCATATGGCATAAATTCATGATTATAACCCTTGAGTTTGATCTTGTATGTGGTATTTTATGATGGGTTTTCATATTTCATCTTGTAAATCTTTGGTGATTTTTCTATTAATTAAGTCAAATTAAAAGATTAATTAATGATTTAATTTAATGGAATTAAGAATTTTTCAATAGTTAATTATGTTTAATTAATTAAATAAAAAGAATTGAATTTAAAGAGAAATTTATAATCTAATTTTAGAGTGTAATAATATTAATTTAATTTAATAATAATATATTTAGAAGATCATTTTAAAATAAATGCTAAATATTATTATTACTTAAGTTAATAAATATTATATTAAAAATGCTTTGAAAATTAATAAGAGAGAGTAAGCAATTATTTAATAAAGTTTATTTTAATTAAATTGCATAGAGCTTATGCATGAGATTAAAATATAATAAATTAATTAAAAAGAGAAAGCAAATAAATTTAATAAAGATATTTTATATTGCAAAAAGCGTGCATGAAAATGTAAAAGAAAAGTTAATAAAGAGTTAAAAGGTTGTGATCAATGAGTTCCCTTGGTAATCACATAATCAATGCCCCAAATTTAGGAGAGAACCCCTTATCAGCAATTTAGAGTTCATTTTTCCAGGGACCAAGAATTTTGGAGAAGGAATTTTTAGAGAGAAGGTTTTGAAAGAAGAGAATTCTCTCACAATCTTCAGGTGGTTGAAAATTAGCATCAGAACTAGGTAGAGCCTCGTGTTTTATTCACCCAATGAATTAAGTTTCTTCGAATTTCCTGTCTTCATCATGCTTGTTGAATTGTTTGTTTCAAATTTCGTCTATGATAAATCTTTCAATCTCTCATTGTGAATTACTATTATTCATATGAATTCTTTTTTTTGTGAGGATTGAAAATTAGGAATCCTCATTCCATGAATTGAATAATTGTTAATTGATCAAAGTTTTGAAAAAAAATCATTTTTAAATTGAAAATTTGACCGGTTGATCTGGGTTTTCCTATCAGACTGAATTTGCAAATGTTTGTAAAAAAGAATATAAAAAATGGGGAGGGGCAGTTTTGAAAATATTTATATCAAAATTTATATAAAAAAATGTTAAAAAAAAAAAAAAGAGAGGCAGTTTTACCCCCACCTCCCTTCTTGATGACATTTAATGCTACACTGACCCCAGTAAGGACTGCTAGAGCATTAGTAGTACATTGTATTGCTGTTGTGATCGACAACCATTGAATGGTCGTAGGCATTTTCCAAGCTGATAAGCCTCTAAAAATGCATATTATTTTTTTATTAATTTATTTTAGAAAATCTAATTTATTAAAATTTTCTTTTATGTCAAGTTTAATTTATTTTAATTTTAATAAAACAAAAATTTAAAGTTTTAGATATTTAAAATCAAATTTATTAAATTTGTAATTTATGTTATATTTATTTAATTTATATTTTAATATAATTAAAATTTAAAGTTTTAGATATTTAAAAATTAATATAATTAAAATATAATTAATTAAAAGATAATTCTAATAAGGTTTTATCAATATGGTTAATAATAATTTTTCTTAAATTACTAAAATGTGAGAAATCATTGAGGGTTTTATTGAAAAATAGTTATAAACAATTAATTTAATTAATTTAGTTATTAATTAATTAATTGTCGATAGAATGTTATAAAATGATATTGGGAATGTTCTATTTAAAATTTAATAATAATATTAAATAATTGCCAATTAATTATTTAATTATTATTAGATAAAATTTATGATCCTTTTTGAGATAATGTTGTTTTGCAAGTTATGGTAACGATGTAATCATACTTAAATTTGGAAATGGGTTAAGCTTATGGGGAAATATAGTAAACTTTATCAGACCAAAAACATAAACTGTTAACTTAGATTGTGTGTCTTAAAAATCAAACCAAACTATTTGTATGTTGTCATATGTTTTGGGGTTTGGGTTGACTAGAGAATTGACTAGTCTTAGGATGTTTACTAGAGGCTTGGGAGTTCTGTGTTTGTGATGTCATGCTGATGACTTGATCTTTGATCTTTTTAAACTTAGCCATGGTAATGTGTTTGGTATGCTTTATGATGAGTTTGGATTTATTGTTCATTATTGCTTTTCAGTATTCTTGTGTGAAATTGAGATGAATGGTATGCCCTATTTGACTTAACCTTTTAGTCTTCAATCAGTTATTTTTTGGATGCTTTGCAGTTGCTTGTAAAGAATTGAGGTGTTATTATGGATTATATTTTGAAGCTTTCCAGTCACTTGTATAGGATTGAGGTGAAAATTGTGATTCTTTGATTTGTACTTTTATGAGCCTAGGGTAGGTAATCTATATGTTAAGTTGGAAAGTGGCTTGCAATGGACGCCGGGGCCCAAAGTGGTTGCTAGGGTAACCCATTGTAAGTAGTTAATAAGTGATAACACTACATTGAATGAGAGTAAAATGAACCTAATAAGAGTCTTATCTTTGCTCGCCCATGCCTCAAGTGCTAGTACAAATTGGGATGGGCGTAGAGAGGAAGCTTGGTTGTGACCATGCATCGTTAATACGCCTTGTTAGTACGAAAGGATATTAGTGCCACATAGAGACACTAGGGGGGCAGAGGATTAAAAGTCTAGCTAGGTAACCCTAGAGTTGGTTTATGCAATGACACTTGTCCACTAGCAGTATATATTTCCTACGTGTCTTTGTTTGCCTCTGGGTTTAGATGTCAATCTATCTTGGAACCTTTGAGTTAGATTACTTTTAGGGTTTACCTTGACCTAGATATTACTTTTGATTCTTTTGGGTTTGTTATCCTATGTGGGACTTGAGACTATCTCCTCAGCATGGTGGGAGTGGACCTTTATGGGTTACCGTAAGGTCGGGTAGTAGTGCTTTTTACTTTTACCATTGAGATCCGTCTGTAGATGCTGTAGCTAGAGTTCCTTGTCTACATTTCCTTTCATTCTATCTTTTTGTATTATGATGAATGGTCATATCTATATGGTGGATGATTTTACTTATTGTATTGTACTTTGTTTCATGGATCTGAAAGGGATGATGTAATCTATTTTATAAATGTATATTCTTTTAGCTTTTCATACCCTGTGACATGTACAGTGGATGATTGTGCATTCCAAATTTATTGCCAAGTGACATTCATAATAAATTTATACTATTTAAATGGACTGGACTTGTAGTTATTCTTTCATGTGGATGTGTTATTTATTTGACTTAGTATTAATTAATTAAATGTGATTCAACGTCTTGGGATCCTTAGGGAATGTAATCTATTATGTTTTCTTATGTATGCATGTATGTTATTGCTTTTGCTACTTTATGATTGTTGTACATGTTATTATTTATAAAAAAAAATCTTTGGCAAACTTATTAAAAATTTAGGTTAGTTCTTTTGGATCCCTTGGTAGGGTGTTACAAACTGGTAGAATGCGAAGGGGCCGAGACCAAAACTTCAAGTGCCTATTTTTTAGAATATGAGTTTGACTCGAAAAGAGGGGGAGATGCTTTTGTAACATTACAAGATTCTTCATCCACTACGTTGAATTAGAATCAAAGAAATTAGAAGATTTATACAGGGGCTAGTGTCACTGCTCCAAGTAAGGGAAGGAGCATGTACATTTTGATCCAAAAAAGATTGCAGATTTTAAAAATCTTATCCAGAACAGAGTCAACAACTAGCTCTTTCACTTTTGACATCATGGAGTTCTATAAATCTTCTACCATGTCTATCTCTCTAGCAAAATACTTGAGTATGAACCCCAAGGAATTAGATAAGCAAGTCTAATATGTGAAAATGGAACCTCTTGCAAATTTTTGGTTCACTAATAACCTTATAGAGGCCCAAAAAACTCATGAAAAACCTATATTTGTGTTAGAGGGCACCAGATAGGTCCCTAATGTAGAACCCTGTGCTCATGTTGTGGAAGGAGACGTTGAAGAAGGGAAACCCAACCCATTTTAAATGTCTCTATTGTTAAATGGGCAAAAACTTAGCAATTGTATTATAGATTTAGGGGCTTCCGATAACATCATGCCATCTGTAGTAGCCAAATCCCTTGACCTTCCTCTCACCAAAAATTTCAGTCTCTTCTATTCTATGGATGGGAAGCAAGTACCTCTTGTGGGTTAGGTCAAAGATGTATAGGATATTACCTCTACCTGTCCAGATAAGAGATTAAAATTAACCATCCTAGTGGCTAATATCCTTGCCAGTTATGGAATGTCACTAAGCATAACATTTTGCAAGGACATGGGATGGGAGATTAAGATGGACTAGTCTAAGGCTTTAATTTTAGTGGGTAAAAAAAGATTAATTTGGAACTTGAACTAAAGAACAAATACATTGTGGTGCCATTGGACAACCCAAAGCCCATATATTATATGAAGAATGTCAATTTGGAAACTATGCAATCCTCCCTGACATCAAGCCTAAAGTGGGTAAAAATAAAGCTGAAACAATAGCCTTGTGGATAATAGAATTTTATGGCAGTTGTTCTAATTTAGGATCAGGTGTTGGGGCGGTTCTAATTTCTCCGTCAATAGACTTGTTCCCATTTTGTTTTAAATTGGATTTTATAAACATAAATAATATGGTGGAATATGAAGCCCTGCTTGTTGGTTTCAGGAGGCCAAAGTGAAAGGGATAAAGTAGCTAAAGGTGAAGGGTGATGCAAAACTCATCGTAATACATGTAAGAAATCATTTCTCTATAAAAAATGATAAACTAAAGCATTATAGGAACCTAGTTTGGGATGAGATAAAATCCTTTGATGCTTTCTCCATTGAAGTCAACCCTATTAAAAAAACTCTAGAGCTAATTCCTTAGCTTTTTCTCCCTCATTACTTTTGCCATATCCCAATTTCATGAATGATGATTAAAGGATAGAGATGATTTACAAACCTAGAATACCAGACAACGTAGATCATTAGAAGGTCTTCGATAATGATTCACAACTATAAGATTTTATTGGATGTATTGGAAACTTTGCTGATGTTTTTTTTTGAAGGGTCAGAAAAGGATGACAAGCCAGTAGGTGAAGAATTAGATGAATCTGGAGAATGTTAGAATCTGAAAAGATTAATAACCCAGAAAACTAGTGCAAAGAGTAAATATCTAAACTATGAATGCAAATGATACAAAATCAAAATAGCATCATAGAGTTAGTCTCCAAGAGAGTAATGCAAATGCTGGAAGCAAAATAGCATTAAGAGGATGCAAAAATAAGAGATGCAAATACAAGCCAGGTAGCATGCTTATATAGGCTAGGAAGAGGGAGGAGGTGTCAACACCAACCAATGAGGAGCAACCATCTATCGGACTAAAGATAGCAAAGTATCTTCCCAAGATAGCTAATGGATGCTCACATGTAGGAAGGTGACACCTCACAACCATTCACCTAATAAGACATGCTTTATTAACCTAAGCGAGATTATTAAAAAGTGTAGGAAAAACCTAGCAAAAAAGGAAAAATAAAAAACTACACTAACACCCCCCCATAAGCGAAGCTTAGGTGGATGTAGAAATGGGTCCCGGCAAGTCAAGCCTGATGAGGTACCCATGTACATAAGATTTCTCAAAAGAGAGAGAGAAAAGAAACCCCCCCACAAAAAAGTCAGGACTCCAAGTGAGAGGAAGAGGCCCCCCCAAAAGATGAAGCATCCCGCACCCCCAGTAAAGCTCGCAAATGAAGGAACTTGCTCTCAGTGAAGGGTTTGGTGAAGATATCAGCAACTTGCTCGGAAGTCGGACAATAGCGAAGGTCAATGACATGACCATGGATGAGCTCCCGAATGTAGTGCATGTGGACCTCTATGTGTTTGGTCCGTTGATGATGAACTGGATTCCGTGAGATCTGAATGGCACTCTGGTTGTCACAAAATATGACTGATGGCCATCTGATCTGGATACCAAACTTAGTGAGAAGATGTTGAATCCAAATGGCCTCAGTGGCAGCATTTACAGCCCCCCAATACTCAGCCTCAGTAGAAGACAAAGCAATAGCAGACTACTTTTTACTCGACCAACAAACAGGACCTGACCCAAGTGAGAAGCTATACCCTGAAGTAGACTTGCGATCCTCAGAATCACCTACCCAATCTGAATCTGTGTAGCCCACCAAATCAAGCTCAATACCCGCTGCATAGTGAATCCCACAACTATGAGAACCCTGAATGTAGTGAAGGATCCGCTTGGCTGCTTTCCAGTGTAACTCATGGGGCTCCTGCATGAATCGAGAGACCATGCCTACAGCATAGGAGATGTCAGGTCTCGTATGAGTCAGATAAATGAGACTCCCAACAAGTTGGCGGTACAAAGTGTCATCAACAAGTGGAGAAGAACATTGAGCCTCAAGTTTGACTCCAGAAAGGAAGGGAGTCGGAGCAGGCTTACAGTCAGCCATATGAAACCTCGAGAGTAAATCTAGAGCATACTTGGATTGTGTGATGGTGATCCCAGAAGGAGACTGAAGGATCTCAATCCCGAGAAAGTAATGCAACAAGCCCAAGTCAGTCATCAAAAAACTGTCCTGAAGGGCCACTTTGACAGCCTTAATGGTGGGTGAAGAACTTCCTGTGATCAGCAAGTCATCAACATACAAAACCAAAAATAGAAGTGAATCACCCTGTTACAAAATGTACACATTAGGATCAGAATGGCACCGAGTGAACCCAACTGATAGAAGGAAGGAGTCCATCTTGGCATACCAGGCCCGAGGAGCCTGTTTGAGGCCATAGAGAGACTTTTGAAGACGACACACAAGTGAAGAATCCTGAAGGAAGCCCTGTGGCTGCTCCATGTAGATCTCCTCATGAAGGTCACCATGAAGAAAAGCACTCTTCACATCCATCTGATGTACTTCCCAACGATTAGCTGCAGCAATGGCAAGAACAATTCGAATGGAATTCATTCGGGCAACTGGCGTAAAAGTCTCAGAGTAGTCAATCTCCGGAACCTGGGAGAATCCTTTGGCAACCAAGCGAGCCTTGTGTTTGTCAACTGACCCATCTGCTGCAAATGTTGTTTGATAGATCCACTTACATCGAACAAGTTTTCTTCCTTTAGGAAGAGGGACAAGATCCCAAGTGTGGTTCCTCATCAAGGAACTATACTCTTCCTGCATAGCTGTATCCCACTCAGAAATACCAGAAGCCTCATGAAAGGACTGTGGATCTGAGGCAGTAGCAATGAAGACATGTGGAGCATCTTGGAATTGTGAACGAGTTCGCCTGGTGTCTGATGGATCCCCAACCCAATCACCTGCAGACTACAAGGTCTGTCTAGCCCAAAGTGGGCAAGAAGATGGAGAATCTGGAGGGGAATCATTAACCTCTGAATGATGACTAGGAGAGGAAGGAGGTGAGTTCTCTGAATCACTTTCTGCATCAGAAGTAGAGGTAGAAGACTGTTCAGGTGAATCTGACTCATCAGAAGATCTTTCATGTATTCCAAGTGACTCTAATGTCAAGGTAGAAGTTGGAGAAGTGATAGAAAGTGAGCTTGAAGATCCCTCCTCAAACTGAACACTCCTCTCAATGAATAACTCATGTGTAGTAGGGTGGAGCAACCGATAACCCTTCACACCATCAGGATAACCTACAAATATGCAAGGTCTGCTTTGCGGATCCAAGGCCTTACATTTCTCTGTAGGAATGTGGGCCCATGCAGGGGAGCCAAAAACTCGAAAGTGCTTAACTGATGGTTTTCGACTGCTCCAAGCTTCAAAAGGAGTAACTCCCTTCAAGGCTCGGTCAGGAACACGGTTCTGGATATAACAAGCACAATTAATGGCTTCTGCCCAATACTGTGGTGCAAGAGATCTAGAGTGAATCATACAGTTTTCCATTTCCTTCAAGGATCTATTCTTCCGTTCTGCAACACCATTTTGCTGAGGATTGTATGGAACTGAATGCTGTAAATCAATCCCCTCTGAAGTGCAAAATCTTTCAAACCGATGGTTGACATACTCACCACCATTGTCTGTGCGCAAAATCTTGATGGCTTTCCCAGATTGCTTTTCTACAAAATTTTTGAAGTCTTGAAAATGGTCAAATACCTCTGACTTCTATTTGAGAAAGTACACCCATGTATATCGAGAAAGGTCATCAATGAATGTGAGGACATATCGGGCCCTGCTGAAAGAAGGATGTTGAAATGGACCAGCCAAATCACTGTGAACTAACTCTAGTATCTGTGAAGCTCTCCATGCCTTACTTTTGTCAAACTTTTCCTTAGGATGCTTACCAAGAATGCAACCTTGGCAAACACCTCTTGAGAATTGAACCGAAGGCAACCCTGTGACCATGCTCTACTGGTTGAGCTGATGCAAATAGCGGAAGTTAAGATGGCCAAACCGCTCATGCCATAATTTACTCACATCATTAGAGTGAGTGAGCAAAACAGATGAAGGAGGATCAGGAACAAAGTGAGAAAACAGATAGAGCCGTGACTGATGATCTGCTCTCCCAACTGCAACTACAGAATCACTATGCAACTCACGTATCTCCACTGAATCAGGAGTGAACTCAACCCGCTTGCCTAAACCTGTGTGAGTGATTTGGTATATTGATAGGAGATTAGTTGATAATGAGGGTACACAAAGAACATCATGGAATGTGCCATCCCCCACATCAACAGACCCTCTCCCACACACCTCAATAGGAGTGTCATCACCCATCAAAATAGAAGGCATAGTACATGGCTCTAAGGATGCAAGTTCTTCCTTAGATGAAGCCATGTAGTGTGAAGCACCCGAATCAAGAACCCAAGTGGATGGTGAGGAAGCAACTGCAACAAGAGCTTTGCCCTTTCCTTTCCCCTTGTTGTTTTCTTTTGCCTTGTTAGACTCTTCATTAGAACTTTGTTTGATAGACTCAGGAACACTAATATTATTCTTCTCAAGAATGTATGTCAAGTGATCAATTTGTTTCTTCAAACATTTATGTTCATCATGACCGGGTCTTTTACAATAGGCACATTTAACCTTTTCTTTCTTAGGCTTATCGCCCTTGGAGGATGAGGTATCAATAGTTGCTTTTGAAGCAATTGGTATCTGATCCTTCTTTTCCTCACTATTATTTTGTTTCTCATCCTTACTATTGTTGTTACTACTTTGTCCTTTTTGTTCTTTTGTGCCTTGGTTGGTTGCTAAGGCATGTGACTTAGAGGACTTAAGAGTGCCCATCTGGATTAGCTTGTCCTGTTCTCGAGTAAGATTGACAGCAAAATCATCTAGAGATGGCATGGTGAATTGAGTACCAAGTGCACCCTTAGTAGCATAGAAGGTAGAGACAAACACAGAATATTTTGAACTTAGCTTAGAGAGAATACTGAGAATCAGTTGTTCATCTTTCTTTTCAATTCCACATTGTTTTAACTGCAGCCTTAGTGATTTCAATTTGGTGAAGAAATCTTGGATTGTGTTGAAATTGCCTGGACTCAAACTAATTAATTCATTTTCCAACATATGACCCCTCATTGAATCTTGTGTGCCAAATAATGTTTCTAGCTTTGTCCATACTTCATTTGGTGTATACAAAGACTCAATGTGAAATAGCAAGTCAGGAGAAACAGACAAACACAATGTTCCATATGCCTCATCACATTTGTTAAACCACTTAGGCTTGTCTTCATCTTTAGCAGGTTCAGTTTCAAGTCCCATAGTTATCCTATTTAATCCAGCTTTCCTTAAGTGAATTATCATGCATGATTTCCACTCAAAGTAATTGTATGGAGTTAGGATGGGCATATTTGTTTGATCCATGATGAAGGAATGCAAAGAAATGCTAAAAGGAAGAGAATCCAGCCACGACAATGCCCCCCCCTTTTTACTCAATCAAAGAACCCCCCCCAAAGAAATATGATTTGGCACTTTATTTTAGTGCATTTACAATTACCACTAGAAAGAGATGTTTAGTGGTCTTGATTTCAATGCATTACAAACCCTCATGAAGAGCATATGCTAAAAGTGAAACTTGGGCACAATAATCAAGGAAACAAATAGCACCACTGCGATCTACTCGAAAAATCATGCACTTTCAAAAAAAAGAATCGCCTCGATACGAGGTCGTATGAGAAAGTTATGATCCTCTGAAGTTTCCAAAACGAGAACTGTGCACAGTCACGGCTGAGAATCTGCAATTTCTGAAGAATTCATGCATGAAAATCAAAAACTAACTCCATTAGTGGATAGAGCACAAAAAAATAGCCAAGTTCATAACAAGAATCATCAAAATCGGAGTCCGTATGAGCAAGAACGAGACATTTGAAAACTGCATTCAGATCTGCGGCTGCCAACGGAGAGGGGTATGGCTGTAGCTTTGCATGCTCGATTCTGAAAAATATACAACTTGCATGCAAAATCTAAAAGATACCCAGATGGTTTTTTGGGGCTACGAACAAAACTTAGAAAGCGTTTTTCTTGCTGATGAACAGAAGATGTTGCTGTAGTGTAAATCAGACGCTTTTAACAGTAAAAAATGGCTCCAAAAATTAGAAAACGACCCTAGCAACCAAAATATGACATGCAAATGCTGGATCAGCTTCTTAAGTCCATCAATGGCATGCTGGAACCTGCAAAACTGATTGAAAACTCCAAATATGCAAGTTGGTTGTCAAATTTGAGATTGAAACCCCAGAGAAAAACTGTTTTTGTCAAAACTTTTCTGATTCTCAGGATCATCCAAAGATGCAAGAGAAGAGCATACTTCATTTTTCAAAAAACTACAATAAAGTTTATTTTCCCCCCCCGAATCTCTCAAATAAGGAAACTAAATTCTACTCTTGCACATAGAAAAGCTCTGATACCATGTTAGAATCTGAAAAGATTAATAACCCAGAAAACTAGTGCAAAGAGTAAATATCTAAACTATGAATGCAAATGATACAAAATCAAAATAGCATCATAGAGTTAGTCTCCAAGAGAGTAATGCAAATGCTGGAAGCAAAATAGCATTAAGAGGATGCAAAAATAAGAGATGCAAATACAAGCCAGGTAGCATGCTTATATAGGCTAGGAAGAGGGAGGAGGTGTCAACACCAACCAATGAGGAGCAACCATCTATCGGACTAAAGATAGCAAAGTATCTTCCCAAGATAGCTAATGGATGCTCACATGTAGGAAGGTGACACCTCACAACCATTCACCTAATAAGACATGCTTTATTAACCTAAGCGAGATTATTAAAAAGTGTAGGAAAAACCTAGCAAAAAAGGAAAAATAAAAAACTACACTAACAGAGAAGTGATTTAGTTGAAAGGAAACAAAATCCCAAGGGAGTTGGCCTCACTTAAGCATTTGTTCAGATAGAAAGATGAAAGCACCATTAGAAAAGAAGATGTTCACAATGAGGACATAAGGGAATGTGATAAAATTAATATCAGGGATGAAGGAGACCCTAGATGGATCTCAATCAGATAGACCTACTCTGAGAGAGAGAAGGGGAGTTTGCTTAAGCTTCTCACAAGATACAAAGATGTATTTTCTTGGGGGTACAAGGATTTGAAAAATTTCAAGAATGAAGAGTTCACACACCACATACTTCAACTCCTTATCAGCAAAAGCTCTGAAATTATAACCCCAAAGTGTCTGAAGCAATTTTGAAAGAAGTGGAAAAATGTTGAAAGCCCATATAGTCTATATCCAATTCACCATTTGACTTGCATAGCAAACATTATCCCTATAAGAAAGAAAAATGGTGAAATAAGGATCTGTGTGGATCTTAGGAACTTAAACCGAGCTAGTTTAAAGGACAATTATGCACTTCCTACCATGGATCATGTTCTACAATCTATTGCTGGGTTTGAGGTCATGTCAATGCTCGATGGTTACTCAGGGTATAATTAGATCAGTGTATCTCTAGAAGACCAACACAAAATGAATTTTATTACACCTTGGGGAACCTATGCTTACAATAGAATGCCTTTTAGCTTGATCAATGTAGCGTAACATTTTAGAGAGCGATGAATTCCTCTTTCAAAGAACTATGAGACAAAATAATTGTAATATATTTGGATGATCTAACTATCTACTCCAAGAGGACAAAGAACCATCTGAGAGACCTTGAAGTAGTATTAAGTTGATGCAAACAACATGGGATATCTCTCAATCTTAAAAAATTAATTTTCTTCATGGAAGAAGGCAAGCTTCTAGGGAACATCATTTCTAAGAAGGGTATAAGAATCAATTTAGATAGAATTAAGGAAATCCAGTAGTTGTCTCTACCTACCAATAAAAAGGATTTAAAATCCTTCTTTGGTTAGATAAATTTCCTGAGGAGTTTTGTTCCTGAGTTCTTAGAAGAGGTGAGACATATGCTAAACATGATGAGTGAGAAGCACCCTTTTAGATGGTAGGAGGAAGGAAAAAGGGATTTTGAGAATATTAAGATAGCTATTTTAAATGCTCCTATGTTAGTCAGGCTAGATTTTAAGAAAGATTTTATTATTTACTGCTATGCCTTAGAGCATACCCTATCTACTATCTTGACTTAGAGAAATGATCAAGATGAAGAAGCCCTAGTTGCCTTCATGAGCACACCCTTGAAAAAGTACGAGCTAAATTACACCTAGGTGGAGAAACATGTGTTTGTTGTGCTAAAGGCACTAAAAAATTTAGGTATTATATTTTTCATTCCTATTCTATTGTGTATGTACTTGAGACTACAGTTAAAAGTGTGCTGACTCAACAAGAGATTGGAGTAAACAAGAGAGTAGTATGGGTGGCCAAGATCCAAGAATATGATCTTATAATCAAATCCACTAACTTGCTTAGAGGATAGGGCTTATGAAAATTGATAGCAGAAAATAAAGAGCCTTTGCTAAGAGACATAATTGTTGAACCCACTATTTTGCTAGTTAGCTCAACCGATCCTTGGTTTTCTAATATAGTATACTACTTGACCTATGGTGAATGCCCAAAAAAATAAGTTACAAGGAAAAATGCAACCTCATATTGAAAGTGACCAAATATGTAATCTCATAGGGTATGCTATACAAAAGAGGCATTGATGGAACTTTCTTGAGATGTGTGGACAATGAGCAACACAAAATAATATTGAAATTATATCATTTAGATATTTGTGTTGGACATTTCTCCTCTATGGTAACTGCTTTCAAAATTATTAGAATTTTTATTTATTGGCCAAGCATGTTCAAAGATGCGTACTTGTATGTAAAAGATTGTGAGAAGTGTAAGCTTTTTACAGGTCATCCTCAACTCACAACATTACCATTGAGATCAATAATAATTGATGAGCCTTTCCACCAATGGGGTACAAATTTTAGAGGACCTTTGAACCCCCTTTCCAACACCAATCATGTATATATCTTGACAACTACAGATTATTTCACCAAGTGGGTGGAGGAAATCCCTAGAAAGAAGGCTAACTCACAAGTGGTGTGTGATTTCTTGATGGAGTTTATATTTGTCAGATTTGGGATTCCATAAAAGATAGTGGCATATAATGCAACCTATTTCTCATTCGAAGAAATTTCTATGTTTTTCTATGAACATGACATATCCTTGGTTTACTCTTTAGATTATTTCCCTTATGGTAATTGGTAGGCAGAATCCAACAACAAGAACCTGGTCACCATAATGAAGAAATTGGTAAGTAACAATGCTCAAAATTGGCATTAGAAACTATATTAGGCATTATGGGTTGATAGAATCACAACAAAGAGAGTCATTAGCATAGCCCCTTTTGAGTTGGTTTATGAAGTAGGAGCTCAGGTTTCCTTGTCACTAGAATTATCTGCTGCAAAGTTGCAATTAGTAATTGAAGACCCATTTTTCCAAGATTCTCTAGAAATGGGAGTAATGTATCTGAATAAGATGTAGGAAGAAAGGGATAAACTAGTGGATCATATTATTGAACACTAGATGAAGGTTAAGTAGATCTTTCATATGAAAGCTAGATCCTATAATTTCATGAAGGGTGTTGAATTTCTACTATGGGACAAAAGGAGGGAGATGAAAGGAACACATGGTAAATTCGATTCATTATGGAAAGGTCCATTTGTTATCATAGAAGTCATTGGTTTGAATGATTTTTGCCTAAGTTACCCAATTGGTATAGGTTTACCCTTTACTTATAATGGGAAAGACCTAAAATTTATGAAGTTGCAATTCCTCTGAGTATCTTTTCCCGTGTACATATTCCTTGGTTTTTCCAATTTTTCCTGTTGTCATTATTTTCTTTCATTTCCTATTTTTGTTCCCTTTTGGTCAGTTTACATTCCCAACATTCTAATTTCTCTATGCATTCCACCTACACAGTCCTTAGTTAGAGCCCCTATTAGCCCTAGTTTTGAGTTGCCATTGTGGTTTTCTAGTTTCTCCCTTAACTTCAAAAATCTGCATCAACAAGTTTTTTATACTTCCTTCTATTCAAGTGTCATCTTATCTTACCTCTGAAAGTTGAGTCTTGTCATACCTCTTCGTGAATCTTTTCCTTGAACCTCTTTGAACCTCTTTGAATTCTGGTTCAAAGTAGTTCAACCAACGTTTTGAGACTAACTCTTGATCTTGCAGTTGGGAACCATCAAGCGCGATGAAGGTGTTTTCTGACCCACTTCATACCTCCTTGAACCTTGGTATGAAGTAGTTAAAAGTAGTTCTACTACTAAAGATTTATGCATGTGAGTATTACTAATTCTCAAAAAGGTGGCAGTTCCCAAGATGTCAGATACGGTGTCAAAATAATGATTAAGGCATCTATTCCAATTCATCATTACTTGAAGTGGATGATGAGTTGGCATCATGAGTGATAAAAGGGCATATCTTTTACTTTGAAGCTAGATCTATTGTCAAGGGCTTGTAATTATTGCAAGGACATTCCTATAAGGTGATCATTTAATAAGGAAGTCCCATTACAATTTGAAGCATGCATACTAGGTCATGATGATCTCATCATAAATGCCTCATTATGAGGTAGTAGTTTTCCACGTATGTTAACTTACCTTTAAAATTGCCAAGTTTACCACCTAATTTTTTTATCCTACATTGAGATGAATTGAAGATGGACTGACAGTGAAAGACAAGAAGTTTTTTGGTTTTCTTTCAGTAGATTATAGGTGAGAATGTGAAAAATCTCTTGTCTCTTCTTCTGTGTTGTTGTTTTGAGAAACAAGAGTGGTGTTGGGGTGTTTGTTTCCTTTTGTTAGAACGAAGTCCATTCTACATTTTTTCAGGAATGTTTCTAGTCTAGAATGTAAAAGGTTGGTAATTTTTGACACATACCTAATGGGAGTCAGGGTTGATAAGTTACAAGAGAATTTTCTTGAACAGGTTGACAAGATTAAAGGATGTTTAGATTTTTTGATGAGTGATTTTCTTGAAGCTGTTGCTTTCCCTTCTTCTCTTTTAAGCCCAAAATTGCTTCAACTATGTATTGACCATTATGATGCAAGAACAATAAGTATTCTAAATAGGAATAAGGAGCCAATATGGTCCATTACTAGGGAAACCATTTCATCAGTCTTGTGTTTACTCGAATGCACCTTTGTTGCTTTTGGCCCTACCTAGTCCCTGGTTTAGTACCAAGAGAACCCTACAAAGTATCACAACCTCATGGCTCAAAAGTGGACATAAAAAAATTATAAAAAAAGTTCAAGGCTACCCAAAATAGTTACCAAAGACCATATGAAACCTCATATCCATGACCTAATGGTTCTACTATACCAAGCTAAGGGGTTTGTTAATGTCTTACATTTTGAGGACTAGATGTTCTGCTACATCTATATTATCCTAACTAGGAAGCAATTTCTAGATTGGGCAGAGTTGATAGCTAGCTCACTAAGGAATCAACTTAAACATTTGAAAATCTCAAGAGAGGAATTCTATATGTCCTCTTACTTGACTTATTGAAATTTATGTGTCTGTAATATTACCTCCATTGCTCATGAGCCTTGGAGTGAAGATATAATTGTCTATCAATATTGCCCCTTGTTATAGAAGGACAAGGTATTAGAAGAATTCATAAAACTATATGATGTTTTGATAGGGAATGTGCATCTAAGTCTCAGGAAAACCCCAATGTCAAGGATATCTGTAGAAGCCCAAAAGCTAATCCAAACCTACGTAAGCTTTTATATCCAATTTCTAAAATTCACATACCTAAGAGTGGGGAGATTTGAAGAAGAGCTAGTAAAATTACCTCAGTATGCCCTAGACTACTTTCTTATAGCAAAGATATGTTGACAATTATTTGCTATAATTAAAGATAATCTTCCTTAAGAAAAATAGGAGTATGTTTTCCCTATCAGACTCAACTCTTTGGCCTATGGCACTATGATTAATGCTTTTGTAATTAGGAGTAACCTACTTATTTTTAAGCTCAGGTTTTATCAAGGGAGAAGGGTTTTTGACAATAAAGGTTTTGTAACATAAGTGCGTAGGATAAATGATCAATCTCAATTTGCTCCTCATCTAGAGGATTTGTGGGAAAATTGTGGTGATGAGTATAAGGTGGTTATGATAGACCATTCAAGGTTGATGCTCCCCCAAATTACCTCATTAAAGCTAAAGTTGAAGCTGGAGGGAATGACTGAAGATGATCTAGAAATCATTGAACCAAGTTGGGAGGAAGCAAATGAGAAAATTCAACTTGAAGTGGATTGGAGCCAAACTGAAGAGGATGATATAAATCTTAGGACTAGATCCACTTTGGCCTATATGGACAATTGGTTGAGGAGGAAGCGTATGAGATTAGTCAGTGAGAAATAGATTGCAAAATCTCCAAAAGCAGTTCTTTCTCTAAACAATTAACCTCTGACATCCCATTTTCATCTCATGTTGTAGGTGATACTTCAATCCCTAAAAAGTAGAAGGAAGTGATATCCCTGAAGTGACTCATGACTCCCAAGACCAAGTCTAAAACCAAGTCCATGATGCTCACTTAGGAAAAGGTTCAAAGAAGGACTACCATGGCTTGGGAGTAGAACAAAGAGGAAGAACTTACTCTATCAGACAACCAAGACAATAATGTGGAATTGATAGAAGCTCCCAACATAGTGGAGTCTGGTTTAATGAATCCTCCCAAAAATAACCAAGTAGTAGTGACCACTTTCACCATTCCACCTTGGCTATCCAACTTGATAAGTAAAAATTGCACTCTCTAACCCATGTCCATGCCTGTTAAAGACATAGTCATGAAGTATGCAACTCACATCTCTAAGAATAAGAAGGTGAAGAGTGACACGTGGTTAATCAAGGATCTTGTAACGGGTAAGGTTAAAATAGAAGTGGCTACCTACAAGTAGAAATAAGGCTTTGGGGAAATTGATGCTAAAGAATTAAAGGTTACTACCATGGACTTGGGGGCCATCTCCAGAGACACAAGGAATCGTTTCTTCAAGTCTTTCGTAGACCATATGTTGACTCAATCTGAAAAGGATGATAAAGAAAAGAAGGAATTAAAGAAATTGATAATCACCATGGACAAGTATATAGACTTCTTGATTCATGTTGGCACACTTTCGTTGATGCAAGCATCACAATATTTTGATCCCAACTCATCAAACAGTCAATAGTTAGTCAAGAAGGTGCAAAGAGGAAAGTTTCTTTGAGAGGAAATGAATGAATGAGTGGAGTCCATTATGAAGGAGGGAAGTAAATTTATTCTAGACTTTACCACTAAATATGTGGAGGGAGAACTGTTGTTAGGAGAAGTTCAGATCCTCATTCTAGTATGTGAGGAAGATCATAGTTGGTGTCAAGCAAAATAATTTTAGGTACACAAAGTAGAGAAGTATGGAAAATTGAATTTCTTGAATGAAAACCCCATGAAAGCCATGGACCCCTACATGTTATTCATCCTAAAAAGCAACATGAATTGGAAGGATTATATCTACAAGGCAGCCATAGAAGAAATGCGAGCGGTCAAACTTGAAGTCACTGAGATGCACAAGGAGATATTGAAAGATATATAGATCATAAACCCCATAGGTATCTTGAAATTTTATGATGGTAGCATGGATTCTGACATCTTAACCAAAAGTTTCGGCAACACTATATCCGAGATAAAAAATAGTGATAGTCTTGCTTCTTAAGACTTCACCACAATAGCTAACATCAAAATGATGTTGTACCTAAACAAAGAGCTTATGCCAAGGAAGAGTTAGAAGATTAGGGATCTAAGGTGGTAGAAGGATGCATGAAAATCAAGGTTTATTAGTGTAAAGAACCCCCATTCTTACACAATGTAGGAATTTACAAGTGCCTTTAGGAGTTGGAAGTTAGTCAAACAAACCATGGTGGATAGAGAGAAGCCCAATGAGGAAGTTTAGTTATGGACAGTTATCTATTGGATTCTATTTTTTAAAAACAATTTTAAACTCTTTTCATCTATAACCATTTTTTATGAAAAGGTTGGGTTTTGATGGAGGCCTTTTTGGGTTCGTAAAAAAACTATAAATGCTGGAGCATTAAACTAGGAAAGGGTTAGAT